>VXAL01018940.1:28497-50852 GCA_013399475.1 Chauna torquata
GGAAAAAAAAAAAAAAAAAAAAAAAGTCTGCAGCATGAGAAGTAGCTGTGCTGGCAATGACAAAGTGAACTGTTTTCTAAGGCTGTTGCAAAACATCTGAAGCGAACTAAAAACTGGTCAGCTGTCCCTGTCATGCACTCATGCTGCCGGTATTAGAAATGCCACCACTCTGGACTAAGGTGACTGCTTCCAGGCATAGCCTCAAACAAAAAAGACCTCCTTACCATGCTGGATTCATCATGTTGAGCTGAATGATAAAGTCAGTCTACATTTAATGCTGAAGTGGAGCTATTCCCATGGAACCTAGCCTGAGGAAAAAAGGCAGAAAGTCCTATTTGAGAGGTTAAGCCATCAGATGCTATTGAGAGAATAACAAAGCACTTTGGAAAGGTTGGGTATGAGGGAGACAAAGGTCCAGGCTCAGAGCACATGCCAGATTGGTAAGTGTGGCACCAGCATTAGAGCTTGGGTGCTCAGAGTCTGAAAAGTGACAAAAACAGCACCTTCGCTCTCTATAGATCTCTTTGTGCGTACATCAGCGTCACACGCTCTAAGTGACACACTACCCCACCCTCTGCTATACCAGTTACGCAGCTGTCAGTAAGGTGAAGCATGACTAGCTCCCACATCAAAGCAGTGAATCAAACTGCAGGAGTCTCAGTATTTCATCATTTAGATTTCACATGTCAAGGACAGCAAACTTTTGCTGTTTTGAGAAAGCTGCATTTTCCCTGTAAACATAAGGTTTTTTTCCTGAGACCTCCTGACACAGTTTTCAAACCTCCCACTATGCTATTTTTAGCCACTTTTCAGAGCAGAATTACATTTAAAACATTTATCTTGAAAGAAAACTTGTTGTGCTTCGGCATGTAACAGTACAGCAGAACATCACCAGGAAAAGAAGAATCTGGGAAAACTGCCCAGACATTAATCAGCTCGCATGCCCTCCTTGGCCATGAACACTACCACAAGGACAACTTTACCTACTCTGGTCCAGTGCATGCAGGAGGATCTTGGCTATTGGTAAGGTTTTTAGTTTTTGGAGTCCACTTGTGGCCTCCTATTTTTCCATTTCAGCCTCAAACTCATATTGACTCAGCTAACAGAGATAAGCAGCATTAGTAGTGGATATGAATCTCAGCTTTACTATAGCAGCACATTTTAGCCTTCTTTTTACTGGCTCAGTTTCTTGGCCAGTTCTTGAGGATGAAAACGTTGCTGTTCTTTGGTAGACACAGAAATTTGTCAGAGTTCTCCTGTCCTAACACTGACACATGAACAAATGGAACATTTTAAGCCTCTTTTAAGCTCTGACCTAACCCACCGCACATACCCAAATGGCAATGTATCTTTATAGCATCTTTTTCCTTTTCCTCCTTCGGTAGGAAATTATTTTCTCATCCCTTCCATCCCAACACACATACACGTGCTCACACACATTAAGTCAATCCAACAAGGAGAGTATGGGCGAGAGTCTATGGAACGACATTCATTAGTACATTATTATGAAATTCTCAAATTGTTTCTCTCAAAGAATATAAAGTTTAACACATTCTGTACATATTGTTGGTTTCTTAGTTACAAAGTAAACACAGTAATAAACTGTTCATAAAGCATTGACTCGTTTTAAACACAGCCCCTTCTTGTTTTATTTTGCTGAAAGTCCTCTTCCAGTCGGACACACTCAAGTGATGTACTGCAAATGTGCATACGGTGTATGACAGCAGAGGAAGGAAGAAAGAGGCACTTTTGATCAGCTGGTATTCTTTGTCTTCCCTTTTTCCTGTGGAGGTTTATGTTCCTGACACTAGATGGTAGTGTTAGCACAGAAAACCGCTGTAGTTAGGCACTTGGCAACAAGGCTCCAAGGCTGTGCCCGCTCTCTGCTATGTCATCAGAATTGGTTTCTGCCGCACTTCCAGGATATCTGGGTAAGGGAGAGAAGCAAAAAGATACAGCAAACTTAGGAGACTCCTGAAAGTAGCAACTGCTCCAGAAAGTAAGAACTGGAGAGGCAATTCTGGACTGCAGCATAGACCCCTCGCTGCACCAGTAAAGGAATTTAAAACACAATTAGCATGAGACTGCCTATTAATGAAGTTTGATCTGATTCCTCCCAAGCTGCATCCTAGTTGAAAGATGGTAAACCACAAGTATATCCCCTCTTATAGAGATGCCAGCTGATCTAAGCAGCATTTATAGCGGCATGAAACAATGTGTCAGACATGGAGAGAGAGGCAATCATCCAGAGAAACAAGCGTAAGAAGCATTACAGTACATGCCAAGGGTTTTTTACTTCTTGAAGGGAGAAATGCACCATCCCCAAGACCCTTAAAGAAATTTTTGGCTCTGAAGATGTTGGCACAAGCAGTTCAACAGTTTTGTCTATTTTATAGCCTGAAGCCTACATTTCTGCACTCAAAAGGCTGCAATAAGAACATTCCTTTTGTTGGCTCCTAGGCTCCATATTGTCCAAATGGGACAGAATATGAACCTGCAAGATATCTGTCATAATCATGGGCATCTTTCCAAATGTGGTTAATAAAACTAGAGTGCTGGCACAGCAGTATGCAGAACTATCTGGAAACTGGGCTGCTAAGTCTTTTCCCAGGCTACACACAGAATAAAGAACATGGGAAAAGGGAGCACACGCTTAATTAAGAGGCAGGTCACACACAGCTGCACAAAGAGGATGACGTGAGTAAAAATTGATCCATAGCTCCCGAGCTTCACTAGCCACGCTTGTGAAGAACGAAACGTAGCAGAGCAAATCCAGTGAAGGGCCACAAAGATGATTAAGGGATTGGACCATCTGACATACAAGGAAAGGCTGAGACAGCTGCATCGTTTAGCATGGAGAGAGAAAGAATGCTCAAAGCATAGGAAGTCTGATCAATATGTATAAACACCAGATTTTTTTTAATATACTTTGATCACTATCCCTAGCATTTTAATTTCATAGTACAGGCTTCCCTAAACTACCCAAAGGAGATGAACATCTTTCCCACTTCACCCTGCCCCATGCATAACGGTCCCCCCTGCTGAAAAGCTGCCACTGGTCAAATGCATTAATTACAAAAAGGCACTGGAAATGGGCTCTACTCAATGTGCCAAGCTAAAGCAAATGCAGATAGTGAAAAAACTGCAGATTAAAATTCTGCCTTACAGCCCAGACATTTTACGTCCTGTTTCCCTGTGTCTCAATACATCCACTGGCTCCTGCAACCATATGTTAAACAAATTAAGTCTCAGAAAGTGCATTCAAGCTAAAAGCAAATATTTGAGCATGGAGGCATTTATGCCACCCACTTGAGCAAGTATTAAATGCCAGCAGGAACAATACATCTTCTGTGAACTCCAAAATGCCTGTGGCGAGAGAGAGTGAGCTCGTTAACTAGCTAACTAGCTGTAATGATATCAACAGAATTATCGTAAGGAATAATTATATATTTTGCTGAAATGTCATTCAAAATCCACCCTTAATTACAGAGGATCAATTCTTACGGGAATTTGTAATTTCTTCTAAACTGAAATCAATCTCTATATACAGTGAAAGGGCAAATGATGTAGAAACATCTCTTTGCTAAGCATAATTTTCCACCTTATCAGCTACAGCTTTCCTTCTCTGTAGAGGAGCCAGTCTACTTTTGCAACAGGGTCTAGATCTCAGCCTGCAAATGAGGACAAGACTGTAGCTATTACTATTACATTAGCATAGTACAACTAATGATATTAATAGCACACCCCTGCTATCTTCCCATCTCTTTTAGCAGCAGATTAACCTGTTTAACAACACATTTTCCAATTCCTTTCCTCTTAGCTACTTTTCAGGAACAGTCTGGAAATAACCACTGTGTAAAACAGATTCTCTTTTTAGACTCAGACAAGAAAAAGCAGACACTGATCAAAAGCCCACAGCACAGATGAACCTATTCAGAAGTCATCTGATCTGGTGGACAAGAGAAGGAAAAAGATTAAGTTCTTAGATGAAGTTACAAGGATCTGCAAAGGTTAGAGGCAGAACTTTAAATTGCTCTGGGATCGTAACTTTATTCCAGGGGATGACAACTTTATTCTAGTCTAGAGAATGTGGAGTTCAGCAATGGTTTTGCCTGAGATAATATTGTGCGTCTGGATCAAACTTTCCTTGTACCTGAGACAGTCAATGTGTATTTTCAGAGAGAAGGCATTTCAGGGCTTCACTTAGAAAGCCTGAAGAGAGTGGATAGTAAAACTAGTAATGTCTATATGAAAGAAATTGCCACTGCACTTAGGCAGAGAAGAGAACCCTTAACCACCACTGTTTTCTCAATTTTCAGAAGTATCTCAGAGTCCCATGAGCTCCCTCAGACTGCAAGCTATACCCCTGAAAGGCTAGCATGTCTGCTGATTGCTAGAGTTCAAACAGATCAGGTGTTTTCTCTAGCCCACCTATATTTGCAGTCAGACAAGAGTTATGTGGATGAAAATTAAAACTTTGGTACTTGTCTGCAGATTGTAAAATATAACTTACTGTGATATTGTAGCCCAGCTGAACAAATGCAGAGTTGGCCATCAGTGTAGTAATTGGCATAGCTAGACCAATAACATGGGACTGAATGTTCATGGTGCAACACAAATACCATTTATAGTTTAATTACAGAAATTGGGGACCTGAGCAATTTACGGGTATCAGTGTGGGTACTTTGATCAATCCAAGCAATTCACGTGGAGAACAAATCTAGGACTCAAAACTGGCAAGGGAGGTCACTCCAAATTCTTAAGCTACCTTTACTTAACCCTCTCAGTCATAGGTCTCTGCTACATCTATTGCTGTCAGTGAATAGGCTCACAATGAGTTGCCTTGCACTCAGAGATGGATGAACCTTATATTCCAGTTCTAAAGCCACTAATATCCCTCTGGAAATAAAAACTACCAACTTGCTTGAACCCTCACCGAGCAAAACTGGCCCAAAGCCAGAGAACAGTTAGACGCCATTCCACTTGTTCACACTGATTTGCTGCTACAGTCAGCAAATGAGGTCTGTGAAGTCACGTTCCCTATCAGAGAAAGGCTTGTTACTCTATCTTAATAGCAAAATCCTGCAACACTGAAGGCTGTCTGAGAACCAAATGACTCTCTGTTTATGGGTAATGCATGTTAAAATTCACCTGTTAAAATTCGATGCAATGGCAAGGTGATGTAAGTTAAGTGTGCATAGAGTAGAAAATTCTCATCTGTTCTGTTTAGCTTCAGCCACGAGCCCACCAGAGACCGTCCTGTTCCAGATAAGGACCGCGATCTCAGATTTGTCGCATTGTGCAGATCTGTAAAGGTACAAGACAGCAAGTTTAAAGTGATTGTACTTTCTGCATTTTATTGGAAGACTCGATGAAAGCATCTGAAAGTCAAAAAAAAGAAGGAAAGCCAGCTATTCATTGTCTATAGATAAACCACATGCAGGTCACTTATTACTTTTTTTTTTTTTTTTTTTAAATCAGTCAGATCTTGCCCAGTACAGAATTCACCAATCACATTGAAGCTAATGAATTATATCATCAGCTGGCAGCAGCAGTAAATCATCGTCCACTAACAGACCACCCAGGAGAGGGAATGAAGCACTTGCATAAGCAAAATCCTAACCCAGCCTTCTCTTATATACAAAATAATAGAATATCTCTACAATTAAGTAGTTATTCATGCAGAAATGCACAAATGTAACAGAAGGAAAATTCCATCTTATGGAGAAGATTGACATCTACAAGACATGAGGAGAGTCAGTATTAGTAAGCGAGTTCACTGCAGACCTCCATGCGTTACCCAAGCCAAACCTGGGATTCTTCTACCATGTTATTCTTCCTAAAATTAGTTTAGTGATCCAAAATATATTTTAAAACAAAAGGACACTGAATCCACTGTAAGCTAGAGGAGGCTTTTATAGCTGCAGACAGGAATGTGTATGTTACATCTGTTGAGTGTTTCTAAGCTTTCCCTCCATTTCTCTGTAAAACTCAGCCCTGTCCGACAGTGCAAAAAGCAGATGCTGAAGTGAACATAATTCTGGACCAGAGTGATCCAAGCTCTGGGAATCATTTGTTTAAAATCAGGTCCTGATCAAAACAAAGAGGCCCCATCAAAGAAAAAAAGTGGCAGCTACTCTGGCAATGTGCATAACAATGTGGACGAAAAAAAAATTTTGTTTTCCTTCCTTCCCTGTAAATATGTATGGCCAAACAGTCTATTCCCTCTTCCCACACATTACAACTATGTCAAGAGCCCCATGGCGATCAGGTCAGAAGGACCTGACTCTGGCAGCTGGAATAAGAACAATTCTCCTGCTGTGTCACGCTTGCACACAGCAAGCGAAGCCTAATGGGCTGTTCCTGTCCACAACAGGTCTGTCTGCACTTGGTCTGGCCAGTGCTGCTGCAGACCTGACCCAAGGACACTGCTGACCTTCAGACAAGCCAGTTACTCTCCACCCACAAGGCCAAGATACACCAGAGTTTCTCTGCTTCCACAAAAAGCCCATCACTGGGAGAAATGAAGTCAGATTTTTCCTGTCTGAAAAAAAAAAAGAATTTCACTACTGCAGCTCCTGAGCAAACACTGGTAGGACACCTGGGTTTCTGTAATTTGTAATCAAATCTAATTTAGTTGCTTCTCCTTTTAGGAAACTCTTTCTTGAATAAATTAAACTTCCTAATGTAAGTTGTTGAAATATTCCTTTTTTAAAAATTATTATTTTTGTTTTACAATAAGGTCGAGGAACAATAAGGTCAAAACATTTATAGCCATAAACAAACCACACTTCTCAGTATTTTATATGTATGTTATATTATATACGCTATAAAATGTTTGGAAAACCTGGAATTTGTTCACTCCCATACACAGTTTAGAAGGAAAAGAAAATGAAAACAACGAGGATGTTCATCGTTATGATTAAGTATGCTAGGATCAGACATTGCAAAACTATACTGAGCAGACACTACCACTACCACCAAGGGCAGCTGGATAACTGCTTAGAACTCCACTCTATCCTGTGCAGCCTCCAGGAGAAATACATCAGAGACAGCAGGACTCCATCTGGGAAAACAGCTCTTCTCACCACACTACATAGTAACTGACCCAAGCTCTAGCCTTTGTGTAATTAAAACATGGAGACACGCTGGTCTCCAGCTTTCAAAGAGATGCTAAGCCCGTAAATAACCCCAGTATCAGAGTGGCACCAGAACTGGACTTTCTGTGGAGCTAGGTTTTTCACACTGCAAATCTTTTGGAAAATCCAGCATTGGAATCCCATTCCATAGATGTGTTCCTCCTCCTCCTCTCTGAAAGTCTGTTTAGCTGATGTTACTTGTCTCACCTCCACCATCATCATCTCTGAAGAACTCCTCACTGTCATTTGCTGAGTGGGATTTTTTCATCTCAGCAATTCGATTTCGGGGCACTTTTCTCTTGAGGGATGGGGAGAAAAAGGACGGGCGATTGTTGCGTTCTGGGGTTGGTGGTGTGCTGAAAGAAGTGACCTGAAAGGGAAATAGAAGAAATGCTAGGTAAAGTATTGTTTAAAAAGTTCTGTGCTTCTAAGTAAGAAATAATCAGTCTCAAATATGCGCCACAAGGTAGTCACATGTAAAAATCAGAACACAACTGGCATCTAGCTGCAAGCTTTATCAGAATGGTCACAGAATGTCAACTGCACAGCTATTTCAGCTTCAAGATGCTCATCAAGATGAAAGTATTTTGATGCACTAGCACCCTCAACTGTTATGTGAATAATGAAAAATCTCTCTCTCCAAAGCTGTCATGTGATCACTCTTCACAGGGACTTATAGTCACAAAGGAATAAAAATACAGACTAATAATTAATTTAGACACCAAAAATGTCAATCTTATTTTTGCATGTTGAAATTCGGAAGACTTAACACGCAAAGAGTGCACTGTACTGAACATAAAATTGTGCATCTTCGTTTCTTTGGTAAAGACGAGGTAGCTGTTTCCCTGGTTAAAGAGACGCCACATGAGATCACAGACACAGTGACCTTTTACAGTGAAGCAGTGTCACAAGACAATTACTTCACCCAAGATGCTGACGCAAA
Organism: Chauna torquata; assembly: GCA_013399475.1. Lineage (NCBI taxonomy): Eukaryota > Metazoa > Chordata > Aves > Anseriformes > Anhimidae > Chauna > Chauna torquata. Next base: position 36,580 of record VXAL01018940.1, read on the forward strand.
AGCCAAGTCAATGTGCAATTGTATGTACATTATTTCTCTATAGGATGGAGAAAAGCTGGAAGGCCACTGATGATTTGATTATAGCAAGCGAACAAATACAGGGATATAATTGACCATGGTGAAACACAGGTTATATAGAGACACCCTTCCTTCAGAGCAGCAGTCGCTCTTGGGTAAACCACAATTATAGTCAGCCATACCTAATTTCAGAAAGAACATCAATTGCAGCAATTACGTACAGGTTTTTCTAGTAATATTTTAATAGTTTCCTTTCAATGGAAAAAAAATATGGATAACTACTTTGCTAACAGGTGATCAACTTTCATCTCATGTTTCCTTTTTCACGCTGTTAATCTAACAATCCCATAATGCCTCCTGAGATGAGATCTGTCCTTACAAATAAGGAGGGAGGTGATGTGTGAGTGAGGAAGACAGCCAAGACAGGTTGATGTTGCGCTGCAGAAACCCTATGTCATGCCTCTGTCATTAATATATAAAACAAAACCAGAAGCATTCTACCACTCAGCTGATCCTCTCTTAAGTGCACTTGATCTCTAATCTACGCTTGTCTCAATTTACATTTAATTCTGTAGCCATTTCATATCACACTGGGAGGGAAAACCAGCAACAAATCTCCATTAAAGCCACCAGCAAAGAGCAACGATAATACATTATCAAATAGAGACCCTGGAAGTCCTGGAGCCAAAAGATCAGGACGTCCCTCCAGGCCTGGTTTCCTCAGGCTGTATCTCTACAGTAGAGAGCATGCATATCCAGTTAATGAGCTCTGCTGACAGCTCATTTTGCCTGTTAGGATGCCAGAAAGAGAAATCACATGACTTGCATGGACACCACTGGAAGCAGTCCTGCTGGCCTTTGAATGCCGTGGGTTAGTGATGTTACGCAGGAAACCAGACTGGAATCCATCAGTAACCACCCTGCCTGGGTCAGGACACATCTGTATCGATATTTTAAAGGCATGTTGCCTAATCCCCATTAACTAAGTAAAACGCCTCAATTGAAAACAATGCTCAGGACTGAATAAGGGCTAGCATTTTTGGACCGACTCTATTGGTATTTGACTGCATTTGCATTAAACTTAAGCATATGCGTAAATATGGTACTACATCTAGATCCACAGTCTTTGCTTGAATAGTATATAGGCTTTGCACTGCTTGCAAAATCTCCTCACATTAAATCTCCTCTAAAAACTCAAAATTTCCTGTGAGATTTAGTAAGCAACCTACACCATATACAAATTCCATGTTTCTAGGTAAACCCCATCTTGTACAGAAATAGAATCTATTAATTTTCATAGAAAATAGGCAGAACCATCATTTTCCCTGGCATCAACATTACTGTTGTTTCAACAAAACACTCCTCCAGAAGGATGAATCATGCATTCATCTCTGTATTCAGTATTTGCTCAGTGGAAACTGCGACGAAATCCACCTGCATATATTGAATATATTTGAAATATATCCAAGCAAAACTAAGTTCAGAACCATGATGTGAGTTAATTCCAGCTTCAGTTCATCCACTGGCTTTGAAACAAAACATATCCACACTTACCCTTAAGCCAGTACTTCTGTCTACTACTTACTCTCTCATGCACTGGGGAGTCTGGATTTGAATCTTCTTCTGTCCCATAGGGTGAAGTGTCGCCAGTTGAAACTCTACTCACTGCCATCTCCGCGTGTCCTTTCCCTTGTGGCCCTTTCATTCGGACAAACTCCATGTTGTTATATTTATAAAAACCAAAAGACATTCTTTGAGCCATCTTCGCAGCAACACTCACCTACAATGCACCAAGATGGGAGAGAAATACATGTAATATCACCTCCAAATATAAAACAATGTTCTCTGAAAGCAGTTATCTAAGTACAAGTCAAAAACATAGCAGATAATGGTCACTGTCTTGACTCTTAGGAATCATTTTAAACCACAACCTGAAGTGATTTCCAAAGGGGAAGCAATTTTACAGATACAAAAACAGAGGCTCAGAGGAGAATCAACTCCTTCAGCTACCCAAAAAGCAGAGTTACCCAATGACAAACTGAGATAAAACAAAAGCTTTTTATCCAGACTCAATGTGGTACACTGAAGCACAGGCAGGCACATGCACAACTCAACACAACCTGCGCAGGGAGACTTGCTTGAGTCCAAAAAGTAACAGGGACACACAAACCAGCAAGGCACACAGCCCAGTTCTGGCACTGCTTTGTCACAAGTGCAATTCAGACACTTCTGTGTTCACATGGTCAAGCCCGAAGCATAAAGGCAGAGTCCGTACGCACAGCTAACCCACATCACATCACTCAGCACAAAACCCCAACAGCTTTTTAACCCTCTCAACTGGGAAAAGGGCTCAGTTTCCAGCAAGCAAAACTGAACTGAAAACTGAACTGAGAACTGGAAAAAGGAACAGACCAATATGAAAACAGTTGAGGTTTTGTCAAGTGAAATAAGGAGGACTTATCCATAAGCTTAAGAGGTTTGTCGCAGCTTTCAGCGGTTTATCCCCTTAAAGGGCCAAGTTTGTTCACAATATAATACAGTCCATGCTGCACTAAGAATTAATACAGACAACTGAAATCAAATAGCCTTCAAAAGCATAGAGAGTTTGCTTCTATTCTCTTAAGAAGCGTGAAAATGCAAGCAGGTCAGATTTCAAGTTTTGCCTTTGGCTATAATTGAGTGTTTAAGCAAACAATTCTATTCCATCTAACAAAACAGTATGAAGCAGCAGCATGGTCAAGCAGGACATTCCTCAGCTATGAGGTGATATTTACAGATCAAATCTTGCCTTTCCACTGCAAGGCTTTCTTCTTATTTACTCTTCAGTGATTCTGCATTCCCATGTATTTTAATAACCCACCTGCTAATTGTTTGAGGTCATAAGCTGATGGTGGGATAGAAAAAATTTTAGTTCCATGTTCTCTGGAAAAACAGCCATAAGAATATAAACTACGCACATTTGAAAATGGGGAGATGGGAAATTATTCAGGACCTCTATTGAAAAGGGTAGGAACAAAGGGAAATGAAGGAGTTTACAGTCACAGTAGGTATTCATTGGCATCCTTATCTTTTTTTAATCCCTCAGCACTGTCTTCACAGCAAATCTTTTGTGAAGTTTATTGGCTCTTGCACTCTCTTGACTTCAGCACTAAGTACTGAATTTGAAGCTGCAAGTGATGGCATTTCACATTTCTACAGGAAAGCAACGAAAGCTTCCTTCCACGGCACTGAAACTACACAATGGCCTTTTGAAAACATCCGCAAGTAGAGAACACACTAAACAAAACCACATTTTAATATGAGATAGTTATCAGAGTTTAATATCTCCCTGTAAAACATGCCTTCTCTAAAGTAACTAGAAAAATCCATGAGTTTTCAGGAAAAAAAGGGCTCCCAGAACTCAGATCCATTCCGATGTCATACTCTTGCATTCTTACCAGCTTCACTCCTTTTAGGCAAAGACGAGTAATAGATCCTGATCTGAGCAATCTCAGCCATCTGACCCAAAAGCAGTAGCTTTGGAGCAGCTTTCGAAGCCAAAAAGGATAGACCACGATGCAGATGACTTAACAGCACAAAAAGCCAACAGCCTCAGTAGCAAAGAAAAACTGTGGTCAGCATCATTGTTGCAAAAGACATTGTCTTTCAGAAGCACCTTACCCTGTTGTCATAGACCTTCTTCAGTGCTTCATAGCGGATGGACCCCTGAAAAATCACCCCTTGGAAGGTGTTGCTTTTGTCACTGGCCACCAGCTCCACACAGACCATTTCTCCTTCTCCCACAGTCATGTCACAGAAAACCTGCAAGATGAAACATTTCACGGAAAACTACAGCTGGTAAAGTTCAAACACATTCAGATTCTCCATGATTCTCCCTAGGCCCCTTGCAGATTCAGTGTAAATGGAAAAAAGCAAGGCAGCTGTAGGCTCCATTCCAGCCTTTCCAAAAACCCTGGACTCTAGGCAGTGCCCACTGCACATCATGTGTTAGGATAAGCAACTCTTGCAATCAGCCTCTCTTGCTTCAGCCCATCATAAAGACAGGTGCCAAAATCCAGCTCTAAATCCCAATTTCAAACCTATTAAAGAATGAGGAAGGTCAAATAAAATCATCACGGACTTGCTCCATAAAAACCTCTGGAATATTAACCCTCAAACAGCCAAGAACATTTGTTCAAAAGGTGCCAGAAAACAAGCACTCAGCACGTATGACTAGAATAGAAGAAAACCCTGCTGCAGCAAGGAACTCACCTCTTCAAAACTGTCAATCATGAAGAATATGTTGGGATAGCTGATCTTTGACTCCTCTCCTTTACTGTCCATTGGGTGTTTGCTAGGAGAAGCGAACACTTGCTGAGAAAGATATTGAAAAAGAAAATTGCATCTCAGTTAAATGTGCTCAGGAATGGGCACACTGAATAACAAGGCAAGCAATACCAGAACACCACAATCCAACACTGCTCAATTAGCCAACACTTGCACTTATGCTAGGGATGCTGGACATCCTGCAGGCAAAGCTGAGCTTGCAATAATGACAGAACCTGCCACTCGTGAAATCCTTGAGTTTCCATGTGCAAGCTATCAGTTACTCCACAGTAAATGTCTCTGTATGTACCTGACCTCTCCGCATCCTATGGTAACGCTAAGGTATTCCCCTCTTCATTAACAGAGAAAACCATCTCGAGTTGTCTTTAAGTTACTGCAATGCACTGCAGTGTAAAAGCACACACAGCAAGAAAGTTACTGTGGAGCCCCTGACCTAACATTATTTGTTTGTACAATGAGTTTTGTTGTTATTGTTTGCTTAGTCTCACAGTAAGACCAATATTACTCAGTAATGAGACGTGAGGCTCACAGGAGGACAAGAACTTGATTTCTCATCCCCATCTTCCACTTCTGTTTCTTTCCCTAGCCACTGTGCTTCCTGTTGCACGCTCCTCCCTCTGAAGCAATTCCTCATCTCCTTTGTTCTTTTCTCTCTTCAAAACAATCAACATTTAAAAAGCTAAAGGCTTTAGATTTTGTCATTCCAAAAATATTATAAACAGTTAAAGAGGGAGAAGAATTCATACCAAGTAGCCTTCTTTGCTTCCACCTTTTTACAAAGCTTTGAATTAAAGAAACATGCCAAATCTCAATACATTCACCATGGGCTGAAAGATCTGAATCTGCCCAGACTGTCAGGCTTGTAATATTCTTGCTCCAAACCATTCAACACAAAACATGATTAAGGGTAGTATACTAGATATTCATGAGAGGGTTGCTTTTCCCTATCTGCACATATGAAACCTACATGCAAATTTACATATAGATTATTAAAAATAAATTAGATTCTAATTTCATTACATTAGAAAGTAACACAACTCGTCAAAGATCAGGCTTGCACTGGCGCCGGAAACAAGGACATCTTCCAAGCACCCTTGCTCTTACGCCATTCAATGTAAAGCCAAAAAAAATCCCAAACTCATCTCCATTCAGACACACCAGAGGAAAATACAGTTTGCAGAGATCTTATTGTCAAGCCGGTAAAGAATCAATGTAGTCTGCAAAAATAATTTAGGGGAAGTCAGCCTTTTTTCTTTTTTTTAAACGCTGGTTTCATGCCTTAGCTACTCTACCGGTATGAACACTGTAGCTCCATCATAGCTCTCGAGCAGTACAGCATGTTATATTCCTGAATAGGGCTTCTCCCTATTCAATATCTGGCTGTGCACTGACAGGATAACACGTGCTTTCTAAAGCAAGAACAATCAGAGCAGTAACATAGGTCTTAAAAAGTTGGCTTTTATTCATTTAAAATGAACAGCCTTAATGGCGCACGTTACAATGAAATGCCATAATACAAACATGCTTTCCACAGTATATAGAACTGCCTTTTCTCTCTCTCTCTCCATATAGCAGCTTCATGATGTTGAAACATTATTAGTATGTACTGATGAATTTTAAGGTGTTCTGAACATCTCCTAGGAAAGGGGGGCAGACAAAAATTTGTAAGCAGCCTCACAGTATGAGCCTCTAGAAATGAGGAACAGAAAACCTTCTTCTGAACATTGCTCACATGCTTTGGGCAGGCCTCTCATCCTCATCTTCCTAGTTTTCAAATGGGCATGCAATATTTACAGATTTTTTTTCTCAAAAGAATTATGCGGAAGTTAACTCAGGGTGAAATATGGACTTGTACACAGCAGAAACAGCAATGAGAAATAAAAGGCTTGTTGTCAGTGATGTAACACGGTGTCTTAACAGCACCAGAAGATGGGAATTGTGTGCCCAACACACAAATTACAAATACAATAATCAGCATTGCTAGTTCTCTTTGTAGGCAAAACAACAACTGATTTCAATGTGGTAAAACAATGTTGATGGATTAAAAAAATATTGGCTTATTTTGGGTAAAGCCACACAAGCAGCTGAGTGAGCTAAAAGAATGGAAATGTCTGAGATAAACAGTTTATGCAACAGGAGCCTTTTAAAGAAGAATTTTGCCAATTAGGAAAAGTTGTTGCAAGATCTGCTGGAAACTGAAGGAAGAAATCTGGGGTTTCTTATTCCTATCCACTCCATGTTTATTATTCAGTCTCCTCCACTATGGCAAAACCTGGATTAACTGTATGCTGCACACAAATAAGTGATAAAAGCCTTCTGTGTGGAGACTGAAGGAATGAGCAGTTTAAGGGAGAAAAGAATTGCATAAAACAAGAAAAAGAAATTGGTAATCAGTAAATTGTCTACCATTTAATATCCCTACATTACAGATATACCCTGATGATTTCTCGTAACTCATGTCTTGCACAATTTTGTGTTTACCCTCAGGGTTGTTAACGGTTAGACTCCCCCCTGCACACTCTCCCCAAATGCAGTAAGCAAAGATATAAATCTTGAGAGCACAGAGGGGTCTTTATGGCTTTTTGAGAGGAACTATAAAGCACATTTTAGATCCCTCATTTAGCTGACTGGCAGGAAATGTCAGCAGACAGACTTGAGCTGTTTCACAAGGGTGAATCTGTGACAGAGCATAGTGTGTGAACTGCTGTCCTGGTGTTGATACAGTTTTTAGGATCAGGTAATACTGGATGCCAACCTCTTATCCACAGAAAAAATAGGGTAATCTCACCTGAGATTTCTTTTTGTGAATGTGAATATCTCCTCCATCGGAGCGTGTGCAGACAGCACATGTCACCACATAATCCAGCTAAAACAGGACATTAGATAGAGAAATTAAGGTTTAGAGTTAGAAAAATGAAAAACATTCATGTGCACGAAGCCAAACACATTCTGTCTTCATTTTTCAGCTCTCTGGCTAAAAAGTAAGATGTTTTGGTATTGCTATTTCCATTACTCTCTTTATTATCCCGAAACTCCTATAATTTTCTTGATAGCCCACAATATTTGTATTTATTTATTAACTCAGCAACACTGAAATCTTTTACAAAGATGCTTGCTGGAGTTCACAACCTACGGGTAAAGAAGCTCCTGTCAGCATTGTTTAAAACTAAGCTTACTCGTCAGCTGAAGAACAAGCATGTCACACACAGAAGAACACTAAGGTAGAAATGGAAAATATATCCTCCCTTCAAAAAGGAAGAAATGGAAGCAATAACGAACACAAGCAATACACTAGAGAAATCAGAAACCATTAATGTAGCCTGCCAAATAACCCGAATAAACTGATAAGGTGCACATGTAACAGCTCTGGACAGCAACGCCCAGCTGTAACAGCATCTCTGAATTCTGCCTGTAGCAAACGGATTGTTTTAATTCATCATCAAATAAGTGCAGAAACTGCTCTCTGCAAAGAAGTTCTGCAATGAGAGTTCTGGGAGGAAGGGGACAGAATAAAAACAATTTGTTCTCCAGGATGTGTGCAATAAGGCAGCAGTCTCTCATTTTGAGATCATAACCAAAAAAACTTCTCAGAGATCTGGAATGACTACAGTAATGTTCACCCTTCCAAAGCACCAATGTAACATATGCAAAAACTGAAGAACGCATGAGTCAGTTAAAAAAAAGTAAGGTGTGCTAGTTTCATCTTCCTGTCAACAAACAGAAAAGGCTTACTAAAGCTCTGATGTCAAGAGCAGCAAACTCCCAAGTGCAATACATAACACCTTTAATACATTTTCACTTAGCAGTTTCCTCTCTTAGCTGCACCAGTACTGTGAACTCTAATGAAAACACTGCCTGTCTAACAGTCTCATTCACTCTCAGAAACTCATACTTGACAAAGCCTTCCATTTTGCAGAACTTTGTTAAAAGCATAAAACTCAGCCCAGCTTCACTGGGTATTTCAAGATTCTAAAGAAAGCTATTAAGACTCTACTGAAAAACAATGAATATCTCAGGTTTTGTTCATTGAGACCCTGAAAGGCAAAATAAAAAACATTTTTTGCTTTGGTTCTCCAGAGGTGTACAAATCGCCCAAGCTAGGAAGGAAAGAGGACAGATCAAAGCCTTCCCTGAAACCTGCAGCATAAATAGCCCATGAAAATTAAATAAGCATCACTGTTACCTTCTGTAGAATGAGGTTCAAGTAGACACTCTCTTCCCAGTCAATGTCCGGGTCTCCTAGCCCAGGAAGCTTCTTAGAATCTCTCCGGTAAACTTCAACTTCAACCTGCTAAGAAAATATCACATCTCCTTGAAAAGTATTATCTAAAGATACCTATAAGAGTACATAATATTTACACCAGAAACTACACATTGCATAGCTTCCTCATATATTTTTCTGTCAGGATCAGATTTTGCTGACCATGCAAGGTCAGCCCTCGTGGAAGGCTTTGCAGAGAAGCGTAGCTTCATTTATGCTAAAACACAGTCATCATAAGGAATAAGCGAAATAAATAAAATTTGCCATCCACACACACACACACACACATATTTCTCTTAACATAATCCCTTGGAACTAAACATGTCACCAGATGCTCACCATTGTCTAGCTGGTAGCTGTTTGGAGAAAAACCACAGTACAGCAAGAACTGGAACTCAAAGCCATCACATCAGCAATGAGAAACCTTCATCCCAAGGAGCCTACAAACACTTTGTGAAGAATCCCCTTTATCCCATGCCTGCTGAATGTCACCAGGGATAAAACGAAAATCATTGTGGACGCAGGAGGAAAGAACTGGGCTTGTTCCCAAATGCAGTGAGAGACTCTGGGATGCTGAAGTTCACAGAACACATTTTCGTAAACCTTCTTCTGCATGTTTCACGCTGATGGTACTGAATAGACCCAGCTACGTATGAAATTATTATTTGTACTAAAAAAGAAGAAAATAAAAAAGCCCACGTAATCTCAGAAAGCAGGAACAACCCCACAAATGCTAACAAATTGAAGCAACTGAGATAATAAATATAAAACTTGACTTGATGTAGTACAGATAGCTAAACAGTAGTTTGATGCTTTACAAAAAAAATCTGCAGGACAGCTCAATCTCTGAAATGGTGAATAAAACAAAACAGGGGATGGGTAGTACAGTCTTATCTTGATATAGCTGGAAAAACATTTGTTTCTCTGCGTCAAATATCTTTTTTGGTTATCATTAACATTTCTTAAACATCTGTTAAAATATCTGGAATATGGTGACCAGTTAACATAGATGCAAACAGGGTAACTCCTGAAGCCTTTTTTTGTTTTGGATAGGGTGGAGAAAAAAGGGTAGAGCTAGTTTATTGGATAACAGATTGTCATAAAAGTCTGAACACGTGAATGAAATCAAATGGAGTAGAATTAAGACCTATAGTAAACGCATTGTTATTTCAAGTCCTCTGGGAAGTACAAAGCTACAAGACTGAAGTATAGTGAAGATGAACAAAACACTAACAATGTTTCACAGCTGATACCATCATCAGATACCATGAAAGCTGAATGCATTATTTGTTACTAATTTTTATTCCCCCACTAACAAATATCTTTTAAAAACACTACAGACACATACAACATTATTCCTTTATTTCTAAAGCTCCTAACCATGAGTTTTTCTGTTGGCAACATAACTGCACAAATTATTGAGAGTTACTGCGGAAAGCTAAGACTAAGCCGTGAGCAGCTGAGAGCAATAATCTCATCTAAATTCACGTCCAAATAAACGAAGGTGATTTTTGCACTTTCGTGTCTAACAGCACAGAAATGTCATAGTCACAAGATTCCAGAAATACCTGGTGAGACAAAGTCAGGCTGTCTAGAAAGGAAAGAGGACTGGATGAAGGCAAACCTAACTGAGTAATTAAAGGCTAAAATTCCAGATCTAGCTAACACCAGGGTAAACAAGATGAAGCACACAGCAGACACCACCTCAGCCCACTCTGCCTCCATTCCATGAAGCCTTTATTTTAACCCAGGTAGATTTTAATCTCTTCATGATAAAAGTCCAAATGTCCCTTTGCAGAAGTTGGCCACTAATGTTATCTGCTCATCAAATTAATTCAGATACCGATCTACTTCTCCCAAGCAATTACAATGAAATTGGACCAGAGCTTTTTCACATAACACCCCTCCCATCCCATTACGGTTAACAGGGAATGGCCTCTCTGATCAGCTGTGACACTTTTCCCTAGCTTAGCGGAAGTTTTTTCCACTAATTTAGAGTCCAGTTCCCAGGCCGTACAACCCACAGGTCAGGACACAGCAGCTCACAGCGAAACCCCGCCATAGGTGCCGAGCACGCAAGCTCCACCGTAACTCAAAAGGAAACGTATTTAGGCAAAATGAATCCATTTTTTGCCAGGCAATAAACCGTAGGGGGCACAGTCCTTGGTTTGACAGGTCACACCGGACAGCACATGGATGGTCTCTTCCCAGAGAGATGGGGGCATCAGCAGACAGAGGCTACAGAAGCAGCACTGATCCAAACAGAGAAAGGCAGCGAACGGACTTCCTAATGCTCTCCACGACGTGGACCCGGCCAGCCAGCGCCTACTACTGTTTCAGTGGTTTCAGGCACCACCATAAAATGGATCTGCTGTACAAAACGCAACAAGCTCGTCCTCACGATGGTGCTGCTGCAGACAGCACCGCCACTCCCCACCCACCTGCTAAAACGCTTCACAGTGCAGGCACCCAAATTACAAGTCACTTTTGGAAAACCTCACCTGCTATCTCATAAACACATTATCTGCAACATCTGTCTCATATTCATTTCCAAACAATTACCTTCCAGAAACAGCTAGAAGGTATCCATCCGTAAGGCATCTCGGAACAGAGCAAAGTACTAAATCTGCATCGGTCAACCCAAACAGCAGCTTCTAGGGGCTCGGTTTCCCATACGAGTGCCACAGCTCACAAAATAACTCCGGCTCCCTCTCCTGCCACAGTGCCAGAAGGTGGCGGTGGCCATTTGATATTACAGATAATAAATCAACAGGCTTGGTTCAACTTGTAGCAAGTGATCCCACTGCTGCTGGCACATTGCGTAGTCTCGCAGACAGGGCCAAAGGCGTAAGGAAGACCAGGGCTGACCTCACTCAGACCCTGCAGCCATTCCAGCCACTAAAGGAAGCATCCAAATCAATCATTCAAAAAAACAAAAAAATCTTAAAAAAAAAAAAAGACACAAAGAACTTTAAACACAAATTCTCACTGCTTCATATATGCTAATTGCTATTGTTTAATATCAGCAATCTAAATTCCTTGGCAGGCTGACCTAATTTGTTCATTTCCCTAGGAAGCTCACTCAGCATTTGTGTACGTTTATCTTCCTGGTACTACATACAAGCAGCATATATGCAAAGAATGTAACATCAAAACCTGAAGGCCCCATTTCTTCCTCAGGTTACTTATGTGCAGAAGAATAGCGCTTATGAGATCTCAAATACTGTAGAATCAGCTACCTTCCAATTGGCATCAAGGGGTTTTCTTAATTTAATGTAAAAATCTAAATAAATCAAAGGGTAAGTACTAACCTTCTGTATTTAAGTGAATCATTTGAAGTGTCTGTAGCCCTGCTAGAAGACGTTTGGGATTGACAGGATGGGAAAACAGAAGACCAATATGTTCCCTCTTCTGACCTCTAAGTGTTGAGACGTCAACAAATAGGAGGGCTGTCAAAATCACAACAGGTTCCCAGTAACAGAAACCATTACATGAGTTCAGGTAAGCCGGTGTTGCCAGTGCTGAGCACAGTGCTTCTTGACTAAAGAGAAACATCTGCCTTACAGAAGTGTTGCCTTATATTTACACAGAAATCGTGTGGTAAATGTAAGCCTTTGGTTGTTGTTGTTTGGTTTAACATTATATAAATATATATATAATACATAAAATATATTCTAAATATAACAAACATAATATATAAGTATTTATTATATAAAACTATTACATGTAATATATAATTTTTTTTATATGTACAAAATTTTATTAGGTTCTCATGTTTTTCAGCACACACTTCTGTGATTTTCTGGACTTTATTCACACTGTCGTGTTTAGCTTTCCAGAGTAAAGAAATGATACAGACTGAAGAACACTGCATTTCGGGGACAGCCAAGTCCTCCCAAGAAAACACATCTGTCTCACCCTCGGTCTTTTTCCAGGACTGCTGCTGATTCACTTGGTGATATCTCACCTTGATGCCTGTTTATGTGGCTTTAGATCAGATGCACCTTCCTGCATGCACGAAAAATTGTTAATAGAAAGAACTGCATGAATACTAGTTATTTATTCCCAGCAAAATCCAAAAGCCAACCTAGATTTCCTCATTCAAGTCAAGATGACCACCCTTTTACACATTCAGCAAACTAAATCCATTATGCCACCTTTATACAGTTTTCACAGAGTTAGCGAGCTAAGGCTAGAAAGGAGAATTACATCAGCTAGGATGACCTCCCATGCGTCATGGACATTTTACCCTGTTACTTCTTTATAAAGCCAAGTTAATTACATTTGACTAGACAGTGCCTAGGAAAATACCTTGTTTTGAGAACTTGTTCCAATGATTAATCATCCTCTTGGCTAAAAATGTACAACTTCATTTAATTCAGCTGCTTTCCTTTTTCCAGCCTCTAGTTCTTGCCATGCTTATTTACACTATATTAAGAAGCTCTTTAATACTCAGTATATGTATACTTTTTTGCACGAAGAAACGTACATGCTCTAAATTTGCCATTCATCAATCTTTCAGATGAAACTGCAGAATTCCTTTAGGAGGTCTCTGTGCCTCCCACAGCAGGGCAGCTCTGCAGATTGTGCTCCTTTTCTACCCTCTCGGTATTTCACCAGTACTGGAGCGTCCTGGTGCTGACACAGCACTGATGTACACACTCTTACTACTCCTGTTGACATGCCTCAGGATTGCACTTTTTCTGCACTGCAACCCAATGATCTCATGCTAAATAACTTGTGCTCCATGGCTTCTGTATCCTTGCTAGAGACTGCATGCACTCCCGGCACTGAAGTATTGAACTGCAACATTACCAAATAGATCCACACTTCTCAGGAGTCAATTGCGCAGTCCAATGGTGCTGCCCTCGCTGTAATTCATGCACCACCGATCTGTGTCATCCACAAATCTGAATCTGCTGTGACGTTTTCATCCCAGGCACCGATCCTTGCAGAGCCAGCCCCCTGGCAAACACCTCCACCTGGTGTCATTTCCCCAGCTTTGCCCACTCTGTTTTCCCACTCCAGCTGGCCAGGACACCCTCCTCCATCATCCTGCTTCTCCTTACCCCATTTCTTTTCCACGCTTGGCAAATATTCTGGCTACCTTCTCGCACAGCTCGCACATGGTCCGTCTCTAGGATCTCCTGTGCTTCTGTGCTGCAACGCCTGTGCCTACACCGGCACGACACCAGAGGCTCTAGAGAGCCTGGCAGGGCCAGTATGAGGTTATTGCAGCAGGGAACATGCATTATTACTGGAATTGTTGTCAGGAGTGATCATCTGCACCGAAGTTACATCCAAAGTGAGAAGGAGCAAAGCATCTATTGCTGATAAACACCGTGTTTTAGTCACAGAAATATGCCTTTCAGAGAGATGTACTACAGATCGGTTATGTTTACAGAACAACTCAAGCGATAGAAAATCACAGATTTTATACTGGAAACCAATACAATGCATGCATTAGTTATACACTTACAGACAGCTGACACACTATCATAAAACCCAGAAAAATCCATCTAAGACTCTAGTCTAATTTTAAAATCTTTGTGATAAAATGGATACTTTTTCCCTACCGTGGCCATTTGCTCCCCAAAGCTTCCAGAATGTGATCTTTTAAATTGATATTAATAATATGAACACTAGGATATTTAGCACCCACTCCCCC
>VXAL01018940.1:50917-94783 GCA_013399475.1 Chauna torquata
ACTCTCATTCAGGTCATCAGTAATTCTACACAGTTTCCAATGCATTAGAGCTATTTGGTGACACCTGTGTGAATTGAAGATCACCTTTGCACAGCTTAGCTCATAAGCCTTTGAAAAACTCCAGAAAAGAAATCTGTAATCAAAATCAACACAGGCTGTCAGTTGGGCAGCAGGGAAAGAATGGGAAAACAAGAACAGTTTACAAGAAGCACTACTTTGTTGGTATTCGGAAGCCATCAAAAAAAAAAAAAAAGAAGATTTCAGTTTTCTTTTAAGAGAAATCCAAGAGAATTACAGGCCTATCTAGTAGTAGCACCACTTTTCAGTTTCCTAGACCACATTCACTAAAAAAAACAGTTAAAGGGGAGGGATGTAAGCGTGAAGAGAAGAGGAAGAGACAGCAAAGAGCATCCAAGAATTTTTCACAAAACAACTTACAAGTTCAGCTAGGAAATCTTCCTACCATCTCCAGACCCAGCTGCCATACAGACATTGAATTTTGATTTTTAGAATTGTCCACTATGAAGGTTTTGGGTTCAAAAGATCAGGAAAAACAGCAAAAGAAAAAAGCTTATTTCAAAAACTGTTCCCTCTTCTACAAAAGCAGCATTATCCCCCAACATGTTCACTAGAGCACAGTTTTAAAAGGTCTCGTCACACAGTGCATTCATCTGCTGTGAAGCCCAGTGGCTTTCAACATTCGAGCATCTTTCTCACATTTATCCCTTTACTAGTTTTCCGTGTAGCAAACAGGTATAGTTCCAAAGTCATATCTGAAAAATACGAACCAAATTAAATCATTTTCTAAATTCACCAACCAAACAAACTAACGTCCTTCTCTCCCATACTTCACATTCGTCCCTCCCCACCCCATAAACACAGTCCCTAGTTTGTTCTGTTCTCTCCTTATGCACTATCCTCCAAGACTGTGCAAAACGACTAAATTTTACCAGTATAAACAAACCACAACAAAATTTTTCACTTATGGTAATGAAAGAAAGATCTCACTTTAAAAAAAAAAAAAAAAGATCAGAGAAAAAGCACAACAAAGAAGTGGTGCTAAATGCAAAAATCAAGCTATCAAGCTATGTCAGGAAAAAGAAAAAAATTACATTAATGCTGTAGTTAGTTAACTATAAGTTTAGTTATATTCCCAAGCTGTGTAGAACATTAAAACCCCTTTTCCCTTCGGATTCTTTGAACACATACATTAAAAGTAACTTGAAACACTTCATACAGCACTGATAGTGCTACCACAGCAAGACGGTTTATGGATACAAGGGAGGCAGAACTTCTTGCTACAGCAGATTTTTATTAGAACCAATTGGTCAGAACAAAGCTTTGGGGCATAAACAGTCATCTTTAGCTCCTTCCACCACAAAAACTAATCTATTTTTCCCCAGCTTATGCAGAGACATCAATTCTCACTCCCACTACTTCAATGTACTTTCAAAAACCAATACAGTTTTGGACTTCCACATCATCTCAATGACTAGCTTCATCAAGGCCATCATTGATATAAATACGCGTTGGAGGCAGCACTCAAGCTGTGATAAGCTATTCAAATGCTTAAATGAGTCCAAAAAAGACATCAAGATCAAAATCCAAGCATGAGTCCTGTGATAGAAGTTAATGACACTATGCTAGAAGGAAAACCTGTGGACCTCCATGAGAACATAAAGGGCATTCACTTTTCTATTTTACTTTCACTGTACCTCTAAAACACTTCAAATCACAGTAGACATGCTCCTAACAGTTTTAACTAAAAGAACAAAATACGTGCACACATCCTTTAAATTTCAGAATACTATCCAATCTAAAGATGTAACAACCCTAAGTTTTGAATCAGCCTCACAAAAAGTTTCAAGCTAATTTAATACTCTGGTGATGGGAAGAGAAAGGGGTTATATCGATTTCTGCATCTAAAAAAAACCACCACAACAACAACAAAATCAATAAACTCCAGGATCCTGATTTAATGCAGAACACTCTACCCTGGTCTGAACGTTTCATGGTATTTTTACCAGTAGATGTTAGGGGTGAGATTAGCAGACACCAGGAGGTAAATTCAGTCTGAGCCAAAGTTACACAGTATCGGAAGAGGGTTTGTGCACAGTGATTCCTGTTCATCTTGCTCTTGGGAAGGGGGTAGAGGTAATTCATACAGAAAAAAGAAACGTGGGAAATGAAACTGCTGCCTGAAACCCAGCGGCAAGGCAGATCTGTGTGACAACGCCAAAATCCTGCAATGGCTCTGGCTTT
The DNA here is from genome assembly GCA_013399475.1 of Chauna torquata. NCBI lineage: Eukaryota > Metazoa > Chordata > Aves > Anseriformes > Anhimidae > Chauna > Chauna torquata. The sequence goes on from VXAL01018940.1 coordinate 53,180, forward strand.
AGCACCTCCTCATCAGACCCAAGGCTAGCTGCACAGAAACTGACCTGCCAAAAATCTGCCAAAAAGTATCCAAACTTTCCCTACCACTTGAAGCTGCCTTTACAGGCAGCTGTTTGTCTCTTCAGGCAAAAACTTCCCACCTCCCAAAGCATAGAGACGAAGGTCTCTCCTTGCTTCTTTGCCTACGTACTACAACAAATCAACAACACAGTACAATTCAGAAGGAAAAGACAGTATCCCAGGAGCTGCCTGGACTCTTTGGCACAGAAATACGGGATTTTTGCAGAATAAGAAATCTTCAAGTGTGGCATGGAGGTCACTACTCCAATCTTCAAAGACTTTGGCTTCATATGTATTTAACAGGCAAGGAGAAGTTGTATTAACGCAGACATGTATATGAGGCAGTTTGTGTGTTTTGTAACAGGCTGCCAAGCATCATTGTGGAATATATACCCAATAAGACAACATGAACTGATCTGACCAAGTCACCCATGAAAATCCATCTGCTCACTCATCCTCTCGGCACCGACAGACCAGTCTCTACTAAATGGGAAGAAAATCAAAGAAGTCAGGCATTTTCTGGAGCATGCAGAGAAGCCCTATGGGAATGGTGCATCCCTAGTCCTGTCACACAGAGAGGCTGCAGAAGGGACAATGACATTAACAACAGATTGCACTATCAGCCTTGCATAGAATATTTATATCCACGAAATTTAAAAATGTATTTAACAATGCAATTGTACTAAAATGAAAAAGATTCTTGCAGATGTAATATGGAGTTTTCATCTTAGGATTATTGGCTACTGAAGTTTTCATTGGCAGTAACTCTAGAGGACAATGGTAAGAAAGCCCTCCAAAACAAAATTACAAGTCCCTTTTCCCAGATACTAATTTTTTTGTTTGTTTGTTTTGTTTTTTGTTTTGTTTTTTTTGGTTTTTTTTTTTTTACAATTTGCACCTGATACTCCTGGAACGCACTCTGGAGCCCACATAAAAGGCAGCAGAATGCCCAGTAGCTATGGCAGCTAGACACCCACCTTGGCTGTAAAGCTGAAACAAAGCCCCACTGCATAAAGGGATTGTGAACTGTTTTGAGCAAGAGGCAAAGTTCAGCTACAGACAGAAAAAATCAAATTAAAAAAAAAAAACATTTGTTTCAACATTACTTAAATTGTCTCGTCACAACCACCATGGTATAATCAAAAGCCAACATCAACAGAAAGAGCAGTAAACAATCTAAAAAGCTGACTTTACTTTCCACTGTCTCTAGATAAATCAGAACAGCAAAAGTTATTTCAGTCTCCAGTATCTTGCAGAAGTTCCTTCAGATGTCCAAATGGGACAAGTTGCATGTCCAACAGCAGTTTCTCATCTTTCCATAATGTAATTACCCAGAAGAATCTGTTCATAACTTTGGACACCCTCTTCCATTTGTTGGCCTGAGAAACACTGAGTGACACCTTATGCTACTCATTCACGACCTGCAGGTGAGAAACATTGCAGCCCACATCATCCCAAAAATGCAAGATTTATGACCTTCCTCTGCCAACACTATGTTGATGTTTAGCTTTAACATCCACTTGGCTGATTTACTTCGAACATTACATGAATTTGTAGGCAAGGACATGGGAGGGTGTTTGCAGATGGAATAAGAGCCTTAGAGAACAGCAGTGGATTATCTTTTTTCATCACCCAAGTTGCAGAACGGCTGATAACAGATGAAAGGTGTTGCCGTAATAGACACTGTTCCTGCTCCAGCCTGTACTCATCATGAACGCAGAGTTCATGGAAGGCTACCAGCGTACATGCTTCTAAAATTGAAATGTCAACAAATAATGTTTTGGCACATTTATCTGTAAATGGGAGACCCACTCAAGTCAAAATCATCCAGACTGTGTTGTGAGAATAGCTCCTATATTTCCTATCCTGAAGAAGCTCTGCTGGTTTGAACAAGCAGCTGAACTTGTCGCAGAATGTCCTCTCCCCTTTCTCACATCTCTTGCATGTATTTAAGACTTCACGATAACAGCAATCGCCTCAGGTGAATGTGGGACTACCAGACAGATTCCATCTTAGTGCAAACTGGCTATATGCATAAAAAGACATAGGGTTACTGATGTAACAGTGCATATAATGGGGGGGAAAAAATTCAACATTTGGTTTAAGGAAATTGGACTTGCAGAATACACCAAATTCCTTCCCACTCCCACCCATCTTTCAAATGCATTGGCCAACTTCAGACAAATTTGACAGAGGTCTCACGGACTGTATCATCACGACAATCGGCAATGAGATGCCCCCATGTTATTACTACTGGTGAAGAAGGGCCAGGAAGGTCAGCCTTTTTCCAACTTTTCAGCAGCCATTTGCTGTGAACCACCCGTGGTGAAGGCTACCTTTTGCCTTGGTAGCAACCATAAAATACAGAAAAAGAACACACACAGGTTAAGAGGCATGGGACATTGCTGGTGGGACACTGGGGGCAGACAGTGGAGATAAGCTGTACTTCGGAGACTGGAGGGGCCCAGGGAACACTGCAGGAATGGAGTCACAGCACACAAGAGAGGAAGCAAGTGTAGTTGAGGATGATTTTTTTCAAGAGATTACATATCCTTACAGACCTGGCTATATTATTCTGCAACTCACTGAACTTATTTCAGAAATTTATATTTAATGCGAATTAAATTCTTGCTCACTGAAGTTAAAAGCAAAATTCTCAAGGAGCTGGGATTTCACCTCAAGATTTTCCAGGTATTTGTAACTTCTACCCACATACTGCAAGGTATATTTGACACTAGTGTTTCTACAACAGTTTAGACTGAAATGTTTAAAAAAGAGGCAAGCCACTATAGCTATGATCAGATTCTCAAGAGGAATAACCACATATAACATTCATTAATACAAAGATTCACCAAACAGGACCTAGCAAAGTAATTTGCTAGCTTTATCGTCCTATTTGCAGTCACATCACTAGAAGCTGCAGACCTTGCAAGATTTATTAGCCTTCACATAAGGAATATATAAAGCGACAGTAAAGATTACAAATAAGGTAGTAAGTGCTGGGGAAGCTAAAAAGAAAACATCTGATTGTATAAAATATTTCTATTTGGTACAAAAATAAAGGTCAGTAAAATATTGCATTGTAAAATTAGTTTATATTTTGATGTCACTTAAAGGCCCTACTTGCAATTACGAAACTGGACAGACGCAGTTGGGAAAGAGTCATTACAAGGAGAATCATTAGCATGATTTACTTTTTATTCCTGAGGATTGATATTAGCTAAGGAGGTTAAAACCTCCTTGTAATTTCACCGTATTTGATAAGGATCAGCATGGTTCCCAGTCACTTAAGTTTAGCTTTTATCAGGCAAAGGGTTAGAAGTATGTTGGTCCCCCCTCCCCATAACTGATTTGGGATTTTCAAGAGACTAAGATGACTAGGCTGATTGTTCCCCCTTTTACCACCCAAACAGGACTTAAATCCTTCAGGGAATACCATGACTATGAACTAGATGGTTTGGGAACCTTTTCTTGGGCTAACTTTTAACTAACTTTAGCTTTTTAGGGAGAAAGCCTCATACACCTGTGAAGAACGGCAAAACAGGGCTCTGCACACTGCCACATCAGTATTTTGACTATAGTGCTGAAGTGCTACAGGAGTAACAGGCAGAGAGGACTTGTTTTCTCAATGGGTTCTCATTTTCTTTCTTCATTATTACCTAAGTTTATATCTCAATAGTAAAGAAAAAATTGAATTAAAATTGATTATAGCTCTTGTAACAAGTAATTCTTAATCACAAGGAATTCCTACCAAATGTATTCCATTTTCTTCTTTTCAGTAAGCACAAGAGATTCTGGATTGGCAAGTCACAACTGGAAAACAAAGACTTAACATGCCTATACACCTTACTGTTTCCAGTATCTGTGCAGTGTACACAAAGAAGCTGAATCTGAAGCAACAGCAAGCATGAGTAAATTATGAGACTGAAAAAAGCTAATGGGATACACAGCTGAAAGCTGACTTCAACCAACCATATGATTTGTGTAAAAAAAAAAAAAAAAATCAAAGTCCATTTCTGTCTTTGCAATTCTAGTAATAGCAAAAGAGGTATAAATAGATCTGAAAGAGGTATAGATAGACCTAAGCACATATATATGTATACTTTTACATATATTAAAAAAAAATACCTAAAAAAAAAATTGCAATGTGTTCAAATTACTGGAACAATCTGAACACTTGATGATGCCTGTCAAACAAATGAGGGGAAAGCAACAACCTGCAAATCATGAGACACATATGGTGCGGAAAATGTATGTCCCCAGCATAGCTTTGGCACTAAGAAAGCCATTGTAACTGTTGCTAAGCAAGACAAGGCTGGGATTTAAAGCACACCGATCATAATCAGAAAGGCAAGAAATCACTATATTTGAGATACTGCCAAAGTAATCCTAGCTGCTACCTGCCGTTCACACTCTGAATTGCATCAGCTTTCATTCCCAGATTCAAACGCTCTGTAAGTCTAAATCAGCATTCTAAAACTGAAAGGACAGACGCAAGCGTGACTATTTAAGCATCATCAAGTGTGGACCCAGACACAGACCCAGAGTAACTGGTATTTTCAGATGCAACAGGTTGCTCACTGCCACCTTATTACTGTATTTGCCAGCCTTTCTGAAGTCCTCCACAGAAAAGCATAAGTGCCTGAAGCAACATGTAGTGTGCGGACTGCAGAATACAGTCAGCAAAACAAGAGAAGGCATGCCTCATCATTAACTAAGGCAGCAGACAAAGACACAGGAGAAATAAGATTACAGAATGTTAATAAATCATTGCATTTCAAATCATCTCAGTTGGACGTGGAAATGTATAAATGGTTACTGAACAGAAAACATGAAAAAATGGTAGACAGCAAGGGCACTTAAGTTCTAATTACTAGTGTCACTAAAGACTTGATTATGATATTCTAGAGCTTCAGTTCAACTGCACATTAATGCAAGTTTCATCACCGAAACCAGACATTTTCATACCTCCAATGAGCAAGCTGACACTGACTGCGTAACCCGCAAACACTAAGTCAAACACGTTAAGTGCTCTGCTGAAGAAGTAGCCTGATGAGGCTTTCAGGGAGCTCCAAGCAGACACTTGTACCTTTTCCAGGCTGAGCAGCCCAGCCTAGTAGTGCTCATCTGTCCCTCAAACCCCTGGTGTCTCAGATATGCTGCATTTGTGATACTGAATTATTCATTACTGTTTTATCAGTTGGCGAAATGGGGTCTGGGCTTCTGTTCTTCCAGATGAAATTTCTCTGTCTCAGAGAATCGAGCACCTTCTCAGCCACAAGACTCAGCGTTGCCACATTTCAGTGTAATTCATACTAAATTAACGTCTGATCCTTGCTTTCTTGTCACCCCTTTTGCATTCTTAAGGAGACTTCTTCAGATACACGAAGCAATAAAAAGCAATTCATCAAAAATGCCCCTGCAGCCCACATCCCCTTCCTGAGTTCACTGACTGTGATACCATAAAGATATTTCAGCTGCATGCTTGCTTTGCCTCAGATACAAATTTACTCAGGAAAAAGGACAGAATATTAAAGCACCTCCAAACCTAATGCTCATTAGCCTGCCAGATATGTCACAAGCATGTCCTAGGTCACAGACAGCTGGATCCAGCTCTGTGTGGGGAAAAATTTTATTACACCCATCATGGTATTCTTCTTTTCATTTTTGCCAAGCAGTCTGTCACAGCACAGACAGGATATGGAGATGATCTGGAGAAAAATGCAACACGAGCAGAGGCTATCAAGTAGCAGCTCCTTTATATTCATGTATTTAGACAACCAGACATTAGCAAAATGACATGGGAAAACATAGGGATTTGAGAGAGTTAATTGGTAAAGAAAATCCAAATCTTTGCATTTCAGATGTTCAATCCCTTACAGAAAATTGTAATACCCATCTGATAACACCAGCGTTCCTTTTTCATGTTTCAAAATGAGAGCAGTATGTTTACGTTCTCCTTTTCTGCAGAAGCCACTGTTCCTACTCACTGCAACACCTCCAACAGTTTAGCAAAGAAGAGCTGAAACAGAACAGTCGTCTCTCTGTGTTGACTTGCATATGTCATAATCATCATTTGTTCCAACATACTATCCATGCACAAGAAGAGAATTTACTTGGCAAATGAGATGCAGAATTTGGCCATTTGTTTCTGTTGTATTCAGATGATGATGTGGAACTACCACAAAGCATACCAAATAGTTCTTCAGCGGACATCCTATTAGCTTACAGTGTTCAAAAAGCACTGGTCTGATTGGTACAATAGGAACACGAACATAAGATTTTTTAAAACTTTGCATTTCTGCTAGATGCAGAGTTCACGTTGTTGAATCTTCCAACCAGACAGATGGTTAAAGTGATTTAGAGATTCAGCTAAGAAATCTTGTGAATTTCAGTGGGAGTTGTGCCTGAAGTCATTTAGTTTTGGAAACTAACTGGTCTCCCACCACAGCAAGTATTTGTTGTCTCAGAGGTCTAGATGCACAAAAGGTGTAAACCATTGCTCCTGTTCAGTTCTGTTTCTGAAGGTGCAGCCACAACATCAGTAGCTTAAGCTTTGTGAAGATTTAACAGCCTCAATTACTACCACACGCATTTGGCAGCAACTCTACTCCTCCACACATACAGGACACTGAAGAAAACAGTACCTATTCCAAAATCCAGGCCAGCTCAGAACATATACTGACAGTGCCTTGCATACTATTTTTTTTTTTTATTTTAATATCTTCACCCTATAAATACAGCACCCTTGTCAGGTGACAAATCATGATGCCAGACTGAAGGAGTTAATACAACCTAGCTCTGCTGATACACCACTCTGAGGTTGTACCTTATTTTCCCTACTCAGCAGTTGTCTCTGTTAACACCTTACTAGTATTTTTCTTAATCCCCATAAGAAAGTAAAGCTTCTTTCTACAGGAAGACCAGAAGCTTGTAACTGTAACAAAGCATAATCCTTTATAAATGCCTCTTGCATTGGGAAGAGGCAGAGATATTAAATCTTGATCTAATGCCATTTTAAAATCAGAATCCCAAGTCCAACTGCTTTAACCTCTTAAAGCTGTAGCTTTTGGCAACGTAGAGAACCCTTTGTAAGTGAGGATCAAGGCTTGCATTTTCCAGTTGGTCACATTAGCTAGTGTGTGAGGCAGCAGCAAAGGGATTTTTCTAATCTTTACTTAATAGTGCATAAAGAGCCACAAGTTCACCCTTAAAAAAAAAACAAACACAAACTTCTAAACCACTTAACCTTGAGAAGAGCTGTGCTCCACATTGCCCTGCCTTCACCGATCCTGACATATGGGGTCTGGGATTTTGCTTAAAGATAGAGAGAAAAAGTATCTTCAAAACTTGGCAAGAAGAACTGCAAGAGTGTTACTGTGAAATGCCTAGGTAAAAACAGAGTTGAAGGCACTTCTCTGGGATCCAAGAGCCTGTAACGGATGTAACCTAGAACTAGATATGGCAGTTCTGCCCTGGCATAGACCATATTAACAGCTTAATTGCTGTTTCACCTGTATATATGCAGCTTAGAAATTAGTGAAGTGGAAAAGAGAAGCAAATGGAAAATCCCTTACACTAGGGGGTCTGTGAAGTAGATCATTTAAAAGGCTCTTTAAAATGAAATTTCAGATGGTAGGGAAGCTTATCATCATTATCTACTGATACTGGCACAAGATTATGAGTTTTATTACTTCAAGCTGTTGTCGCTATTCAAGCTGAATTCAAAGCCCTTCTCATTCAGCCTTAAAATTGAACAGAGCCTCTAACTAATCTTGATCCTGAGTTTATTTCTGCTTATCCCCTATTACACTTTAATTCAAATGTTATTGCTGACACTCCTCAGCGCCAGTAAGCACAAAGAAAACCATAAGCAGAAATGACTTTTAAATCTCACAGGACAGCCGTCAAAACCTGTAAAGTGTGTAATAAATCAACACTTGTTTCTTGTTGACATGAATCATCACACCATGGTATATAATGAACATGCTGTGTGAGCTCATCATGTCAGAAAACAAACACCACTATTGTCGGTATTCAAACAGCCCCCCTCCTCTCAATCCATTTTTGCTATCATTGTTATTAGTCCTACAGGAGTCTACTGTGCTCAAAATTCTGCAGATCTTATTTTCACAAATATGAACTAATACTGAGACAACAATTCACCTCATACATCTGTCTGCAAGTGTTCTTCAGTCAAAATCTACAGTAGCCAGGCAAATGCAGAGCAAATGCGCGTCTACAGAAAAACTACAACGAACTTGCTTTACTGTATACCCAAGCTACATAGATCCAATTCTATTAATACCTAACAGTCAGGCTTCTGTGTAGCCAGTGGAGAAATCATCACCACTGATGGTGATCACCACTGACAGTTCAACACCATCTGAACACAAGGCAACAGCCCACGGTGTAGCTCCAGTTCTACCTCTTCATGGTCCCAAGCAACCCCAAACCTCTCCCATTCCTCACATTTTCGGTCTACCTCTGGGGATGTAAATGAGAGCACAGAATCTGGAGGGTGACAGGGATACTTGAAGTTATTATGAGATTCTAAAAAACAATTGGTCTCTTTTTCCCCTTTTAATAACATGACTTCGGCATTTTGACATCCATCTTTCGAGAAAGAACTGGCAAAACTACAAAGTGAAATCAAAACCCGTCTAGTTATAATTCAAAGATTAGGGGTAGTCCAGTGTCTCACTGCACAGAACAGGCACAAAAATTAGATACAAGAGCTGCTGGAGCTGCAAAGCAGTCAGTTAAAATCAAACAGGAGGAGAGCTACACAGATACCAAAGAACTGTGAAACTGAAGTTTCACAAACTTCAGTACTTCAGAGTATTGAAGTACAAAGTGCTTCAGAGTCACAGGAAAGGTTCATTTCTCAGAAGCTGAGCAAAATGCAGTCAAGGGGGGTTTATAAAACACTATGTGCTATAATGTTGTTCTCTGAGTACCTAGCCCCCTGAGCTGGTAGATAGGGACAGGGAGCAGAATGAAGCCCTCATAATCCAAGAGGAAATGGTTAACAACCTGCTGCACTACTTAGACGCACACAAGTTTATGGGGCCAGATGAGATCCATCTGAGGGTACTGAGGGAGCTGGCAGAAGTGCTCACCAAGCCACTTTCCATCATTTATCAGCAGTCCTGGCTACCAGGGGAGGTCCCAGTTGACCAGTGGCTAGCAAATGTGACACCCACCTACAAGAAGGGCTGGAAGGAGGACCCAGGGAACTACAGGCTTGTCAGTCTGACTTCGGTGCCAGGGAAGGTTATGGAGCAGATCATCTTGAGCGCCATCATGCAGCACATACAGGACAATCAGGTGATCAGGACCAGGCAGCATGGATTGCTGAAAGGCAGGTCCTGCTCGACGAACCTGATCTCCTTCTATGACAAGGCGACCCACTCAGTGGATGAGGGAAAGGCTGTGGATGTCGTCTACCTAGACTTCAGTAAGGTTTTTGATACTGTTTCCCACTGCATTCTCCTGGAGAAACTGGCTGCTCATGGCTTGGACAGGCGTACACTTTGCTGGGTTAAAAACTGGCTGGGTGGCCAGGCCCAAAGAGTTGTGGCGAATGGAGTTAAATCCAGCTGGAGGCCGGTCACTAGTGGTGTCCCCCAGGGCTCAGTACTGGGGCCAGTTCTCTTTAATATCTTGATCAATGATCTGGGGGAGCGGATCGAGTGCACCCTCAGTAAGTTTGCAGACATCACAAAGTTAGGCGGGAGTGTTGATCTGCTCGAGGGCAGGAAGGCTCTGCAGAGGGATCTGGATAGGCTGGACCGATGGGCTAAGGCCAATGGTAAGAGGTTCGACAAGGCCAAGTGCCGGGTCCTGCGCTTGGGGCACAACAACCCCAAGCAGCGCTACAGGCTGGGGAAGAGTGGCTGGAAAGCTGCCTGGCGGAAAGGGACCTGGGGGGTTGGTACTGGTCAACAGCCAGCTGAATATGAGCCAGCAGTGTGCTCAGGTGGCCAAGAAGGCCAGCAGCATCCTGGCTTGTGTCAGAAACAGCGTGGCCAGCAGGACTAGGGAGGTGATTGTCCCCCTGTACTCGGCTCTGGTGAGGCCGCATCTCGAACACTGTGTTCAGTTCTGGGCCCCTCACTACAAGAAGGACATCGAGGTGCTGGAGCGTGTCTAAAGAGGGGCAACGAAGCTGGTGGGGGGTCTGGAGAACAAGTCTTATGAGGAGAGGCTGAGGGAGCTGGGGTTGTTTAGCCTGGAGAAAAGGAGGCTCAGGGGAGACCTTATTGCTTTATACAACTACCTGAAAGGAGGCTGTAGCAAGGTGGGCGTCAGTCTCTTCTCCCAAGCAACAAGCAATAAGACAAGAGGAAATGCCTCAAGTTATGCCAGGGAAGGTTTAGGCTGGATATTAGGAAAAATTTCTTCATTGAAAGTGTTGTGAAGCATTGGAACAGGCTGCCCAGGGAAGTGGTTGAGTCGCTATCCCCGGAGGTACTTGAGACATATAGATGTGGTGGTTAGTGACATGGTTTAGTGGTAGACTCGGCAGTGCTAGGTTAACGGTTGGACTAGATGATCTTAGAGGTCTTTTCCAGCCTAAATGATTCTATGATTCTGTGACACACACTCCCCAAGTCAGTTGTTATGGCAAGCAATTCACTAATGCTGATTTTGTAGTAACTACCACTTATTTAAAACCTCACAAATCAAAATTATTTATGAGGCTTTCATGAGGCTTAAATAAAGCTCTGAGAGCAAATGCAAAGGTTATTTCACTTTCTCCTCTCCAGGGGAGGTTCAAACACTTTAAACTGACTAATAAGCTAAACAGACATTGATCAAGGGGTCTGCAAATGAATTTTAAGCAATCAGGCTTCCTCTGAGGTTCAGCTTCCTTGTTGGGAAGAACCAGAGGTTAAACGACCCATGGTTTTATTAGGCTAACAAACCCACAATGTTTTTTCATGTGAAACAGGAATGCATTTGTAGTCATTCAAATGACTTAGCATCAAAGTTTCCTCCAAGTCTTAAAGCTGCAAACCTGAATTCTTGGCTGAAGACTACTAAACTATCAATCTGACAGTAAAATACCAATATTTTACCATCCTCGCCTTAGTGGTTGCCATGATAGAACTTGGAGGGGTGTTTCCCATATCTCCAACAAAACCTTTGGTAAGTGTTTTGGGATCCCTTTTTCAAGGGAGTGGACAATTATGTCTCTGTGACCATATTTTAACCCAGAGAACTTGAGTATACCTGGTTTAAAATTAAAAAAGAAAAAAAACCCACAGCTCACATACACCATACACATAGAATCATAGAATATAATCATAGAAACACAAGGTTGGAAAGGACCTTCAAGATCATCTAGTCCAACCGTCATCCTATCACCAATACTACCCACTAAGTTACTAAATCACGTCTTGTAGCACCTTGTCCAGGCGCTTCTTGAACACCACGAGGGGCGGTGACTCTACCACCTCCCTGGGCAGGCCATTCCAGTGCCTGACCACTTTCTGAGATAAAAAGTTTTTCCTGATACCTAATCTAAATCTCCCCAGGCGCAACTTGTGGCCATACATCTGTGATTCAACAACAGTGTAAACTATTTACATATGTCAGGAACTTAACCCCAGTCTCTTCTTCCTCCAGTTGCCTTCCTTCTTATGACCCTCTACAGTCATCTCATTCATTCCCAATAAAACCGTTTCCCCCAACTAAGGTGAAAACTGCCATGACATGCTGAGAAGTTTCTCTAATCTGTAACTGGAAAATACCTGTACAGCAGCATTAGGCTACCTGATTATGTGTTTTCAAGAAACAGTACTTCTAGAGGAGTGCAAATTGTCTTAAATGTAGACTACATACCTGAAAATACAGTAGTTTCTCCACTGTTTGTCATTACTGTATCCCAGCTCCAGGAGTCTGCCTGTATTCTGCTTCTGAGTACTCAGTAGGTGTTTATTCCAGATACTCTGGTATCTTAGGAAGCCTTTTTCTAGAAATACTTTAGTAACCATCCTTCTCCTTTTTCCTCCCTTTCTATAGATTTAAACTCTCAACTTAAAAAGTATCATCAATGAAAAGGAAAACAACAATCAGTGTGGATGCCCTCACTTTCCACTAAATGCAGGCAGACCAATACAAAAGCTTCCCAAAATACATGCAAACTCACTTATCTCCCCAAGTCTGTGATAGTGAAGCTCACTTCAACTCACAGAATCACAAGGTTGGAAAGGACCTTCAAGATCATCTAGTCCAACCGTCATCCTACCACCAATACTACCCACATGTTAACCATGATATTTCCCTACAGCCAACTTTGTGTGATTTTTCGTGGTGTGCAGATCTGGAGGTTCCTCATCATTGGTCTGCAGTTCTTCAGATGTGGTAGGTACTCCTGAACACCAAATTCCATGTTACCTTAAATTTCACAGGTTAAAATTTATCATTACTCACTCACCTTTTTCCCCTCTGTACTATCACCACTGACATAGGACAGTTTTCGACGGACATAGAAGAGCATATCATCTTGCCGGGGGGCCCATTTCTCCATAAAATACGTTGAAAACATCCAAGTCCAGAATACAATACGGTCATCTTTGAAACACCCTAAGAGGCATAAAAGAAAGGAGAAATAAGAGTCATGGAACTACCATGTCACATTTGATTGCGACTAATATGACATGACATCTTTGCCATGCATGGTGCAGTCAAGCCCAACCACAGGAGAAACATTCTTGTACTGCTCAAAGTAAGATCTTCTAGTATGTACAGCACAGCGACCATTTGGCATGAACCCAGAGCCCATCTTCAGCCACTGTCAACCAAAATCACCCCCTTCCAACTGATCTGCTCCCTCGCACAACAAATACAGATCAGTGCCAACGAGGGTCCTGCCCATGCCTGAATCACTGAGAAGGACAGGACCAGTAAGCAGAGCTAGAATTTGTCAGAGAAGCACTAAAGCAGTGGTCTCAAAGGCATGTAGTGCCAATATATGCTCCAGTTAATGACATGAATCCATCAGCTACCAACAGGTTTGTTGTGCACTCTGAGGGAGTACTGCCAATCCCTCAGAAGCTAGCAGCTGTTACCTTTCATAAATTGATACACAGGAATAAGAATGTACCTGTGCAGGAGCTACTGCAATTCACCCTCTGACAAGGAACAAAACCCAGCTCTTCCTCAACAAAGCAAAGGGTTTTGAAGTCATGAATCCCAATTAAAGAGGAAAAGGGGAAAAACAGGAAAGGAAGATGCAATGAAGTCTTGTTCAAGGAGAGGAACAAAGTACAACAGCATCAGCAATAGCATGACAGTTGGCCTCTCACCAGGAAAAGGAGGCACAGTAGAGGTGACATCACATTTTGTGAAACTCTTCAATGTAGTTAGCTATAATAAAGACAGCAAAGATGCGCATCTCTTGCATGCTGTAACGCCTGCACGTTGTTAAAGACCAAAGTTTATATAGACAAAGAAAGAAGCCTGTACTGCGCCTGGTGACGCGGGAGCTGAAGCTCTCCAGTGCTCCTCAGCCCTACTGGAGGCTCCCTCACGGAGTCATTGCATCCCCTCCCCTGGAGCCCTGCTGAGAGATAACTGGCTGTTAGCCACCAGCTAGGTATTTTGAAATCTGTGAGGAGAATGACACTACAAGCCTACATTGCTGAGAAATGGTAAAAACCTGAAGTGGGTGATGGATGACTAGGTTACTTGCAAGACAGCTGTGTGCGTACACATGTGCAGCTGACAGCACAGCTTCCAAACCAACTATCCTTTACAGTGGTTTATTTCCCTAAAAGCTATACACTGGCTGCCAGATCTGTATACCTTTCACTCCCCAGCCCTCGCCTACCATCCCTGTTAGTGTGTTTCCCTCCCAGCGGTACACTGAGTGCATTAAATATTTCTGCAGAGAGACGAGTATTGCATAAATGACATTTATTTACAGTGATATCTGAATTAAGCTTTAGAAGATTTTCTAGTCAATTTCGAAGAAAGCTGACATACCACAACAATGAACATGATTTTTCTTAGACACTGGTGGCTAACTTCAGGGCTTTACGAAGCAAATCAATCAATCTTTTAATCCAAAACTATAAGTCAGCACACTTTCCTACTTCATTATGCATGCAATATTTGCAAACCAAATCTTTCTTCCAATCTTTAATTACTGTGGTGGGCAGGATATTAGACTTTCACATTTTTTAGCAGACAAATGGGCAATTGAAATAAAAATTTTTACGTCTTTCCAGCCAAATCCAAAAGCAATATTCAAAACAAAATGAAATTCCACTGATGGAACATACACTGAATATATTAATCGACATCAAGAAGGATGGTATTTGAAAATATGTATATAGTTGATTATATTAAAAAAATGTTAATGAAAAGGCTATGACAGAACAGGAAAAGGCCAAGATTGAGAATTTCCAGTGCAGGTTAATTTCAGGCCAAGCTGCAATTTCTTTATTTGCATAGCTGCGCTGAAGTCATTGCAATTACTTAAGCCAGCACAGAACATAATGTGCAATAATGAATAAACTCTGCACTGCATTTAAGTTCTGTTTTTTCCAGCAAAGAAAGGGAATCAAGCACTGGAGAGATCAGATCCAGGATGCTGTGTTTCTGCTCCATCTGAAGCCCTCCCTTGGTCACAAGTGAACAGGACTTTATGGCAGACAGCTCTATTTGGGAGCCTACCGCACAAGAGAAGACTTAAATGTGTTCAGACTCCCAGAACAAGGCTTAGAAAAGACAGGATTATCATCAGCCACTATATTCACTGATAAACACTATGAAGAGAGAAGAGCTATTCAGGTTTAAAAGATATACTGCTGACACAAGGACNAGGCTCAGGAACAACCTCCTGAGTAGAAATAGTGAAGACAAAAATCCCTACATCTGGAAAGACAGAGCTCAACTTATTTAAGAAGGCTGATGTGGTACTAGTGACACCAGAGGACATCATGACCCAGTACTATCTCTATATTTAGCAAAGAGCAGGAAACAGGGCATGCATTCATCATGATTCATTAATAGTCTCAAAGAAACTTATTAAACCTCACGGGTTTTGAGTACCTGAATTCCCAGCCTTAATTAAATGAGTGGGATGAGAGGCAGAGGCAGGCGGGAGAGGAAACGGGGAAAGATGTTTGCCCTGAATTCATCTGGAGTTTTAGGAAAATCAAAAGAAAAAAGCATCTATGGATTTCAAGTATCATCTCTGAAAAAGCCTAGTGTTCAGAAGCATGACACTTTAGTTTTGCTTCATATATGGGCAAACAAAATAAGCCTAGCCAAGACACTCCTAAATTTTTATTAAAAAGTTTTTCAATCTGCAGGAAATACTTATTTCTCTGTTAGAGAAGAAAAATCAACAAGTTAACTAAATCCAGCATTATAAATGAGGGTTAAATCATTTTTACATCCTGGCAGTACCTGCAAAATTCTGAGAAGTTGTCATACAAGCTGCTGATACCACCAGATATGCTTTACACAATAATGTACAGGAGCTAATATGTTCTTACTGAATGATTTATGGGTGGTTATAACAGTGTATTAATATACGCAGGAGAATGGCAGAACAGAGGAAGATACCGGGACTTTGTGTGCGCTCCTACCCTTACTGGAAGATACAGGACTAACTAATTCAATGTATTTATCATTAGTCTAAACAGAAAACCAGGGGACAGAAGTGCTGCAGCAGTGGAGCTACTTCTGCACTGCAGCATAATGCAGGGGAAAAACTTGAAAACCTTTACAGCAACTTTGGACAGCTGTCAATTCAAAACCCTACCTGTGACAGAAGAGAGTAAAGCTGTCCCTCCAAACTTCAGAGACATTTTCAGACACTACCATATCGCTAAAAACAGCCTGAGGATGTTCTAGCTGTTCTCTGACTGCAGTGGCTAGATGACTTTTCTTGAAGCCAAAAAGAGCCAAACCAAAGCAGTACAGCTGCTTTTATTAAATTTTAGTAGAAGCAGGAAGGATGGGGAGCAGCACACAAGAAGAATTAGCCTTTACAATCTACTACTAAATGGCATTAACTTTGAAAAGGAAGCAAGAAAATTTGTAATTGCAAACCAGATTTCCTAAAGCTTAATGGAGGAAAAAAACAAAAACAAAAAATCAATTTCAATTTGAAGCCAGAAACTGACATATCCAATTGATCCACTCAATCTTGTCTTCATCTATTAGATCTTCAAAGCAAGGCATACCCTTACAGATATTTTGGTAATTTACAGCATATCACCTGAAGCCTTCTAGCTCTGCCAAGAAGAAACTTGGAAACTGCTTTTAAAATCATTTTAGGTAATGGTATTGAAGTGGCCAGGCAGACAAAATTCTTCTTCTTCAATACAGAGGGCAAAGCACATGCCTTAATTTTTCAGACTTTGTCACAGTACCCTGTTGAGAAGCCTCAACCGCACTTGAGATGGTAGAGCTCAGAGGGGTTCTGGCCCCATTACAGGACATCCACCAAAGAAGCGGACAGACTCAGCTCTCAGTTGGTTTGCTGACCTTAACCCTCCACTGTTATACTTAATACTACTTCTATCCACTTGGCAAGGACTGAGATCAAAAAGAGACCAGTTTCTAATAGCCCGCACAATCCTGTGTTGGCAGCAACTTTCTATCACATTGGCCCATCACTGGTTTGCACAATTCTCAGCAGATGATGCGCATGTACACAACATATAGGACTATTAAGCTGATAGGCACTTAATGAAACACCTGATACTTAAAAGCTCTGGAGGCTCTGACTTCAGTATTTGAGGAGTCCTTTCAAAATGTTAGTTTTATTTTTGCCGGAGGAGAATTTGAGCCTTCTGCAACACCAGAATTAGATGTTATTTGCACAGAAATCAAATTCTTTCTCTAGTTGAGAGCACGTAGCAAGGCAGCTTCTGAAAACAGTCCTCCCCCAGCAAATTCTGCTTCTAAATGAATAAAACAGAATTAAGAGTCAAGACTATAAATCTCAATACATGAAAAGTTGATTATATAATTATGAGACCTTTGTAATGAATAAATCCTAATTACAACAATTTACTGTAATGATTCATTTACATGGATTTTATCCTCATTAGAAACAAGATTTATGCCAGCTGCTATGAAATAAGTCTTTTTACCTACTAGATTTTTTATACTGAGCGTTCACTTCAGGGAACTGACTCCAGATCCAGACAATATGCTGGGATTTTTTTATTTTTTATTTTGTTATTGCTATCCAAAAAATCTGTGAATAAAAAGTGTCAGCATATTATTTTGCTTCAAAGAAACAGAAAAAAATCACATTTGGTGCATAATCTGTTTTCAGCATGTACCACTCAGAGCTTAGAGGAATGATTTCAGCTAGATAGGGTTTCCTACACTTTATTCCTCTAGCTTGCCATGAGCTACTCTTAACTGTGCAACATCATAAAACTCATTTCATCCAATTCTGTCACAGTGCTATCATCTGTAAAATGAGCATCCTTAGATGTATAGGGGTTACTTAAATGCTCATGAAGACCTTTGCAACCCCAGAATGGAAAGCAAACAAGTTCTGAGCGATTCACACTAATTAAATTTTGTTCTGAGTTTAGCTGAGTATCCGGCAAGGACAATACGGGATGTGCTTCACATAGATTAAAACTACCTTTGGTATTAAAAAAGTTATAGTTACAACTGCATAAAATCAGAATGGATGTCCCCTGTCCCATGACAGTTGCCAGTTAGCCAGATCATTGCAAAATCAGAAGTTCTGTCTTTTCCCCATGCATACCTAAAAGGCCAACACTTAAACCCTTGAGTTTGACCTTATACAAACACAGACTTCACCAAACTTTCAGAAGTTCACTGGCACCCAACTATTCCCGACCAGGCAATGCAGAGAATGTATCATCAACTGAGAGCTCCCCAGAGCAAATCCTTGCAGCATGTTCATATCTCATAAATACTTGCACTGTGAAATGAGCACTTCCGTGGATGCCAGCTGTAATGACAGAGCACTATGAGAAGCATGCTTTTGCAAGCACAGAAGTCCTAAATCTGTCAGAAAAGACAACATATACTTTCAACATAAGTTTTTCTGGCAGAACTCTAGCCAGAAAAAGAAGGCATCACGGTAACTGCAGTGACAGGGACGAGACAGACACCATGGATTAAACCTCCTACTCTGCCACAGACACAGCCCTCCTCGTTTCTCATCCAAAAATGGAGGTAGCTGTTCCCCTATCCCACCACCTGCTGCACGCACATATCCATTAAGGTAATATGAAGAGGAGAAGCAGAAAAAAATCATAACAAATACACCATATGCTTCTTTATTAACAGACAGGACAATGGATGGAAGCTTGTTTGAAGTTGAATGAAGACAGTCTAAATCAAACTGAAATGTTGCTACTCTTCCCTTTCTTTTTGAGCACTTTTTAAAGAATATATTCTCCTATTATGCTTTCCAACTCACACACACGTATTACAGACCTCTTACAGTAATACTTGTTTTAACTGTGGCATCATAGGGTATCTGTAAGGGAGCTGACAAAAAGCTTCAAACACTGGGTCATCAAGGCTGAAAAGCTGAGAAAAAACATTAGGCCAATTACTTTTACAGCTGCTGTGCCATATTTACTCATTTGCCAATAGATGATAACATGTCTCTCGTTTTTCACCTTCTTTAAGCACAACTGAACAGGCATCACTATGATCCCCAGAATCAATATGCAGTTTCAGTACACATCCAAAATTCAAAGCCTGTTGTCACCAGATAATTGACTGAAAGGCCCAAAATAACATGAGCCAGAAGCTGCCACTTGTATCAAATAAAATACGGTCCTTTGTGTGGAGAGGGAAAAACATTACTATATTCAGGAGTAGACTAGTCTTCCATGAAGGTCTGTGAACAATTCCATGAAATAATAAGTCCAAAACACTTGAGATTGAGAGAAACTGAGTTCATTTTCAATGGATAACTTCAATTTCCTAAAGCACAGAAATGACTCAGAGCTGACTACACATAAATTACACTGAACTAAAACGATAGCAGACAAATGCAATAATATTCTAAAAACCATACAGTTTTCTCAGTGATAGCTTCCTTCCTATACCACAGAGATTTAAAACTCTCTATGAAGTCAAGCCATGGTTGTAGCAACACAACTTCATGGTCCGTATTTGTAAAATGTCTGCCCGTCACATCACATGCCTATCCTATCCTTGACTAGCAAAGTGATGGAATTATGTCACCCTGAAAAAAAAAAAAAAGGAAGGAAAATGCTAGAATATAAAACCTTTTTATTCCAAGTATCAAAATACAACCTTAAAGCAAATTTGACACTCAACTGTGATGACCCTTCACTGTCCCCATGCTCCTCCTGACTGCTTAGACCCTGCTCTAACCCTAATATAACACTTCTATTCATATAATTAGATACCGACTTCATCTAGATTCCAAAGTCTGTTCTTCTATTCACAGAGGCCATACAATCAGAGTAATGCCTCACTGCGTCAAGGGACATCTGTTGCAGATGGTTTTCAGGAGGTATTGACTCCCTGTGTCATAACCATACCACTACCTAACCACTGGCTCTTTCATTGGGTGGTGTAGATTCCTGCAATAAATGTTAAGATAAAAGGCTTTGGTTTTAATGTAGTATGATTTCCAAAGAGCAGACACTTCACAGACAGTTTATCTTTGTAATCATGATCTAGTACCTTCTTCAACATAGCATGCATGTCAATTACAACCAACTTTCTGTCTCCCTAAAAAACATGAAATAGCGTATTCATATTGCAGCATCATTGTGATTATCGTAAACAAGCTCTTCCTTTCTGCCTTGGAGAGAAAATAATTCATGCAAATTAAACTCTCCCAATCTCTCCGTAGGTTTTCAGGAGCATGTATTCTTCCCAACTCAGAATCATCCATGAAAAACTATGATGCCACAAGATGTGCCTTACCAAAACATCCAACAGAATCGAGATAGATGAGAGTCAGACTATCTATCACTTGTTAAAAGGTCCTTTTTTTTTTCCCCCTCCTTCTTTAAGTTCATAACATGTAGAGCTAATCTTGATAAGGGAATACTAGAAAGTGACACTGCTCATTTCAAAAGCTAACTTTGCCAGTTCTGGAAAAACACATTGCAAAAGAGCTACCCAGAGCAAGAATGTTCCCAGAGGAGGTCAAAATTCCCCTTGCAGCTTACAGGAAACTAATGTATTGTCACAGGAATGGATTAGCAATACCAGCTCCTGCCTACTGTAGCTGGTGGTAAATTCACAATTTCCAGGGCAATGACTGTGGACAAACACAACAAGCTTCAGAGTACAGCCAAAATATTCTCCATATGGTTTTGTGACAGATAACCATTTGCATATTGACACAAACAAGTAACATCCAAGCACATACCAGACTACTCAAAGACAACAAAATACACTTATCATTGGAGATAGTAAAAATTTTTTAAAACACATCTAACTTAGAAATCCAGATCCAATTTCCAAGCAACCGCAAGCACTTGAAGTGTAAGTTTCATGGGAAGCCAAAGGACTTGGGCTTCTAAGTGTCACTTTTTTATGTGGCATTATTATTGTTATTAATATTATACACATCTTATTTTTCCTCTGCTCTGTTTCTTGGCTTTATTTCAGAATTCCCTTTCTTCCTTTTCCCTGAGGAAGAAACAACAAATAAAATAAAATCAGGATATTAAAACTACTAAGAGACAGCTGCAAAATGGAAAGAGCCTTTTAACCCTGAATACGTTAATGCATGGAATATCAAAAACTAGTACTTTCTCCCCCCCTTCCAAAGCCCTGAATGTCTCCATGAAACATGATTTATTTTAGACTTTTTCCACAAAAAGAAATGAATGGTGTTTTGTTTGTTTGTTTGTTTTTGAATCCAAACAAAAGCATCTGGGATGAAAAAGAAGGATTAAGTCATGATACGGGAAAGGTTACTGGAAATGCTAACAGATCTACCGAGCCAAGACAAAGCCTACCACAGACGATACCAGACTTTGTAAGCTGCCATCGTTACCTGAATTGATCTAAATTCTAGCCCCATTCTAGTAGCTGTGTACTTATAATACATGCCACTTAAGAACACAGGATAGCAGCAGACTTATCAACGTGCAATAACCTTTTAAATGTATTATATTTAACATACTTCCTCCAGCTACAAAACAGGAATTTCAAATGGACTGTGATTTGTCCTAAGTGCACATGCAGCTTGGGAGTGGCAACAGAACAGTGAATACCTACATAGCAAGGTCAAACTAATATTAAGAAATCTTGAATATTTTACAAGATGCAATGCAAAAGAAATCTATGAAATAAATCTTTCAGCAAACACGTTTCCTTAAAAAACACTCATAGGCAGCAAGCAGTAAAAACAGAGATATAAAACAATGCTCTTCTGCCACGGTGTTTATGAATCCTTACATTCATACACTTCAGGAGCAAAAAAAGGCTGCCTTTAAAGCAAACAGCTAACTGAAGGTAGAAATTATAGATATGCTCTCCAATGTCAACGAAAGCCCACACCAATCTAGTTTCAGATGCTAACATTCAAATGTTACTTTCCCATTAAAACCAACCATGCAGAAGGAAAGAAACAAGCACTTCAACACAATATGTGGCACAGAGCAGGGCTAACATCATGTCAAGGACTGCATTGCTCACCGATGCTTTGCTTTTGGTTACAAGTTACTCTGGCTACCCCAGGAAGCTACCCTGTTTACTCTCAGGAAAACAGGCTGAGAGGTACTTTCTCTTTTGGTCTGCATTGCTTATTTAAGCTGCAAAAACATATACAGCTGTTGTTGTTGTTTTGTATTGTTTTTCCCCTTTCAAGGCTCTGTACTTCTCTAATGGTTTCTGAATTTTCCGCTAGTGTAATAATACATGCAATGAAAGCTATGCTGACTGGAAAAAAACAAGACAAAACTGAAATGCATGCCACCCCTACTTTAGTCCCATTCTGTAAGTGCTAAGGTACTATTTCAAGGCCTTATTCAGCCCTTTCTATTTGACACTTGCCTAGATATCAGTAACTGAGTAACACACCAAGTTAAGGCTTGTGTAACGTGGGGATGCTTGCATGCTCTGCCACAGGTTGCTGGGGCACACTAAATACTGTTTCCCATTCACAGCATAACAGTGCTACCAGAATTACATGCCAGCTCTTTGCAGCCTATGAAGAATTCCCTTCACTCGGGCTGCAAGAGATATGAAAGGAAATCCTTCCTGGCTTTTCTTTCCCCCTCCTTTCTTTTTTCTTTTTAGCTTACTAGCTATGAGACTGGACCAGAAACACACTTCCTTTGCAGACCTAGTCTGTGCAACTGCTCCAGTATCGAAACCCTACTGAGATTTTGTTGAACACTGCTTGAATGTTACCTGGGCACACTTCAACTCTGAAAAGACAAAGCAGATTATGCATAAAATACAAACCGTGGTGACACTGCCAACAATCAGGGAACTGACACAGGAGAGCCCCCAACAGAAGCCTGTTTCCCTGGTAGCCAAACTACAGATTACACAGTGCACAGCAGCATCGACTTAGTTGGTAAGTTGTACTACTTACTGCAAGTGTAACTTACCCTCAGGCAAAGTAGGACAGGGTACAACAGAAACAATGAAAAGGGCAACATGATTCATCCGACACTTTCTAACCTAATTTTGTTGGCCTCCTCACCAACTGCATCCATTTATCCACCACACATATTAAAATCCAGTTTCCTCATCTGAGACCACGGATCAAACCATGGATGTTCCTGCATGTTTTGGGAAGAACGTGGAATCTATCATCAGCCTTTGAACCCTATTTTGACACAAATATTTCTGGCTACATGGAACAAACCCACTTCTTTAGTCAACTATTCTTACAAGATTCAGAACACTTGAAAGATCAGAACATGAACAATAATTTAAGGAGGGTGGGAATCTAGTATTAAAAGCCATAAATACGTATAACAATTACTCTATACCTTTTGACATAAGGCATATGCTAGGCAGACAAGAAAAATGGAAGTATTTCTCTTTTTACTAATAAGGAACCTAATCTTTCCAGCTTCTAGTGAAAGAACTCATTACTTTAGAGAATACATATGAGCAGGTGTAACTAAATGAGTGGCTGGTGTTCTGGGCATGTAGGGCAATTGGATGAAAGACAAGGAGTATGACAGTAGGGGTAAAGAGCTTCCCATTTGCTAAAGGAGGAAGTGGGAAAAGAGTTACCACTGAGATCAAACACTTGTGCTTCACAAATTATAAACCTCAACTAATATCTGTTGTCCCACCCAGCTTTCTTTTGTGTAGGAAATCTGACATCTTGATACCTTTGACATATGCACCTGAGCTTTCTTCACAGTGTATCAGTCGTCAAGCTGTCAAGATGCCTAACATTTACATCGCTGCCACATCACTATTGTTGTCCTCTTTAAGCCCTGAAAGCATTTGTCAGAATTTTTCTGTCAAATTAAAATATGGAAAAGAAAATAGCAGAAATCATTATGAAAGAGGATTCCCAGCTGTAGAAAGAAAAAGAAGCAAATCACGAGCTAAGTATGAAATTATCTCTCCTCCAAGTATTAGCATGGGTAATTATAATACCTGGAATAAAGACAAAACTATTCATAAACCTGAAGTGTCAGGATGATAAATTGCAATGAGGAAGACAATTCTGTATGTGAGACAATTGTACAGCTAGATCAATCTCTTGACTAAAACAGATAACGGAAGAAACTTGAAAAAAAAAACCCCACAGATTTACTCTAGCACAGCACCTATAGGAAAAAGACTAGTGCAGTATTTGGATCACGTACTTTCTTCTGGGATGGTTCAAATCCTAAACACTAGCACAAGTAACCTAGGATTTGGAAGGAACACATACAAGTATCACCTTTTCACTATGGATGTACACAAGGGTGACTCCAAATACACCTAGACAATTTCTGTTGGAACAAATTCAAAGCTTGTGATCTGCGGTTCCTCCTTCTGTCAAAAGTTAAAGCCCTTGAAGTACAGACAGCAAAATTGGTGTTAAATTTGCAAAAAACAGGTGTAGGTTCAGAGTATAAACATGAACTGCCATCGATTTCTTTTTTTTTTCAGCCTGACCAGCTGTGAGCACCTAAGGAGCAGACCCAGTGACCATACTGAAACCATTGCTATGTAGACAGTCACCCCTAGCAGACTCATTCCAGGCAACAGAGCAAGGAGGAGAGTTCTACTAGAGTGTGAAGGCTTGCACGCAACTTAGAGACACCCCCTCCAGGAGGGCAAGTACGTTGCATGCCCCTGCGAGGGGGGTTGCCGAGGAATCACAATGCACCACAACTCACACAACCAACATTTATTCACATAACTAAAAAACAAACTCAGAAGCCTATCTTCTCCTAAACATCTGCAGGTTCTGCCGTAAACAGAGGAATCCTCCATGGCAAGTGGGTTTCGGGTCATCCGTCGCCACACAGGGGTCATCCTTCGCCATATGCAAGTCATCCTTCTTGGCACAGGGGTCTTCCCGTCCACGGAGACCAACGATGAGCCTCCTCCACCATGAGGGCCTTCCCAACGGCCGGGTGGGCGGCCAGGCGTCCTTGGCAACCTGCACAGGCTCCACCACAGACTGCAGGGCAAGGTGCGACGTGCCTGCTGGGCAGGAAAGCTTGGCCGCAGCCTCTCTCTGCTCCCACTCGCGTTCCTCCTGCCAGTCCCTTGTAGGCGGCTGGAACCGCACGTGCTTGGGGGGGCCGCTCCTCTTCCCCTCCTTGCGCAGCATGGCCACCACGGCCGCTCGCAGCCACGCGCTCCTCAAGGCCACGGGGAGCGCACGAGGCCTGGAAGCGCTCCTGCCACTCGCAGCCTGGAACCGCAGAGACGTCCCTCTCGCCTCCTGCCACCTCCATGGTCGCCCCCGGAATGCAGGGCATGGCCGGCACCTGCCGACCTCACAGCCCCCGCCACTGTGACACACTGTGACAACAGCTCCTGGCAGATGCCACAAGCCGCCGCTGGGCTTCCCTGCGCAAGCCAACTTGGGGACACCTGCCCAAGTCCACTTCCCAGCGCTGGCTAGCTTCTCCTAAAAGATATCACTGGCTGACTGCACACCTTCAACTGTCGCTTTTGCGACAAGTCTTCGGGAAAACCCCTGAGAAGTCACTGGGGGATCAGTACAGCCGGTCTGGGCACCCACACACGACAAGGGATTCAGCATGCTCTGGAAGGGAGCTGTCAATGCCTTGTTCCCCAAGAATGGAAGAACCACGCAGCGCTCATTATCCCCATCTGCTTCCTGAAACTGTAACAGGCTGTGAAGAGGAACACTGGCATCATGATCTCAGTCTGCCTCCCAATACTATATATCATTACATGAGTGTTTTCATTACAATCACTTTGTGTAAACATGGACTGATTAATGAGAAGTTTGGCTGCAGAGCTGAACTAGTAGAATCTCATGATTAAAGACAAGGAGAGCCAGTGCTAATCTAACACGTATACACAGAGTTCCTAAAAGATGCCTGTAGTGGGTCTGGCTGGGATGGAGTTGACTTTCCCCACAGCAGCCCATACAGTGCTGTGCTCTGCACTTGTAGCTAGACCAGCACTGATATCACACCCATGTTTTGTCTATCACTGAGCAGTGCTCCACAGCACCCAGACTCTCCAACCCCCTCAAAGCCAGTAGACTGGGGGTGGGCAGCAGCTGGGAGGGGACATCGCCAGGGCAGCTGACCCGAACCGACCAAAGGGATATTCCATGCCATGTGGTGTCACACTCAGCAATAAAAGCTGGGGGAGGAGAACGAGGGCTTTCATTATGAAAAAGTCTGTCCTCCCAAACAGTCACTATGTGTATTGAGGCCCTGCTTTCAAGATGTGGCTGGAGATGTGGCTCATTGATGGGATGTAGAGAATAATTTTTTTCTCTCTTCATATCTGCACGGCCTTCACTTGCATTTTCTTTTTTTTTTCCCTTTAATTAAAATATCCTCATCTGAGCCCATGAGCCTTTTTCTTTCCATCATACTTTCGCCCCCTCCCCCCTCCCTTTGAGGAGTGGGAGGAAGAGAGCAGCACGGTGGAGTTCAGCTAGCCATCAAGATGAAACCACCACAGTCCTTTTTGGCACCCAACGCAGGGCTCGAAGGGTTGAGATAACAATAGATTTGACCAGAGTGCTTTAGAGGGAACCTATTATCATACTTGTTTAATAGTTGCTGGTCACACCGTCAACTGGTTTGCTCTTAATATTGTTCTATATGATCCTGCTTTAAGTGATCTGTGCCATGTTCTCTCTTTTGCTATGTAACAGATCTGAGAGCTTGTTAAAGGCTATGTTTGCTTTTTTCAGTTCACTGTGCTACAAAGCAATGGCCTTGAGCCTAATCTGGTATTCAGGCCTTGCATTGCTATCATCTCTGTACTTCAGGAACCGGCTTGGAGACTACTAACAACTACACTGTCTTTTTTCTCCTTTGGGAGCCAATTGGTGGAGGGTAAGGAATGGTACCTCCTCCTCCTTTCCCTGTGGGCTGCTCACAATAGCTTTTGAGTATTTCGAACATCCTTGGATAACCAACATACTCCTATTGCTAGGTCTCCAGAATGTGTTTCTAAGGTTAAACAATTGTTAAGAATACCACCCAGGAAGCTGCCCCGAGGCAGTGTGGCAGTGAGTGGCAAGGTATGTGGGAGGATATGGGCAGGTACCCNGCAAGGTATGTGGTAGGATATGGGCAGGTACCCGTCACGTTGTCTCCTCCAATGGTTTTGAACTTCACCTCTGAACAAGTGCAGAATCCTAAAAAACTGATAGAACGTTTGAAGGAAGTATGCCCTGACCCTAGCAATGCCAGAGAGTTACAGTTTGCTGCTCTGTGCTGGGGCCTGGCCTGCACCTATCAAACTATAGTTAACAGTATTCAGTACCCTCACGGGGAGGAGGAGGCCTCTGGATCTGACAACCAGATAACAGACACAATACCTACACCACAGGGCCAGATGTCGATGGTATCAGTTGCCCTATAGTCAAGAAGAAAGAATGGAAGCAGAAGTCAGCTCATTTAGTAAGGGAACCTCCTAAGAGATTCTGGGAAGGAGAAGTGGAAGGGGTATGTTGCTCTACAGCAGGGCCATCACACAAACAGGCGGAACCAGCCTAAATGGTTCTATGATTCTAAGAGACAGAAATCATAAATGAGTCAGAAACCACCCTATCCCTATCCCTGAGTGAGCTGAGAGATACTGAGAGAGGATTTCAGCCATCACCCAGGCGAGCACATTGTCACCCAGCTGCTCCGATGATGGGATACCACAGCCAGTAGCCTGGAATTAGAGGGCAAGGAAGCCAAGCAGCTGGGATCCCTCTCTAGGGAAGGGGGCATTGACAAAGCAATTGGGAAAGGGGCACAAGTTCTCACCCTCTGGAGTTGTCTCCTGTCAGGCATGAAGGAAAGGTATCCCTTCAAGGAAGATGTTGTATGTCACCCAGGCAAGAGGACCACCATGGAGAAAGGTCTCCAGTACCTGATGGAATTAGCTGAGCTGGAGATGGTTTGTAGTGATCTGGACAATGACCATGCACCTAAAGATCCAGATGAAGTCCAGTGCAAGCAGTCCATGTGGCAGAAGTTTTTACAGAGCACATCATCGTCATACACCGTTGTGCTGGCAGCGATGAACTGGAGCGGTGGAGATGAACCAACAGTGGATTTTGTGTCCGGCCAACTCCAGCAATATGAAGAGAAGCTCTCTCCCCTGCTACAGGCCTGCATCGTAGCTGTGTAGGAACTGTCACAACAGGTCCAGCAGCTTGAAGAACACATACGTCTTGCTCCTCACCCATATGGAGCAGTATCTCAGCTATTAACAGTAAGCATTTTTCTGCTCAAGGGAGAGAGTACCATGAATGCACAGCACACGGCACCCTGTGGTTTTGTCTGCGTGACTACAGAGAGGACATGAGGAAGTGGGATGGCAAACCTACCTTGACCCTAGAAGCTCAGGTACATGAACTGCAAGGAAAAATAGCAGCCAAAAAGGGTTCCTCTAGAAAAAAAAAATACTGCTCCAGTTTCTGTTGGGCAGTCTCCCAGAAGGAGTACAGGGGCTGATGTTAGTTCTGACCCAAATGAAGAGACCTGTGCTTTGCATCTGCAAGAATTAAGTGATGGATACTGTGATCAGGACTAGAGAGGCCCTGCCTTCAAGCCAGCCCCAAACTTTCCAAGACTTAAAGCCACTTTGTGAAGACCAGTGGGTAACTTACAAAGCGTGCTGGCGCTACTGAGTGCAGAAACCTGTCTGAAACAGGACAAACATATTCTACGTTATATATACACAGCGTTTTTGTTCTCTGCCAAGCCATTCATGCCCAAAGACTGCCAGTCCCGTAATTTATGGCATCTAATGTCTCCATTTTCATAATTAATAAACACTCCTGTCAAAGTACTATCTAAGAGACTATTGTGGTAGATGAGGTAATACCAGGAAATCATATTTCAGAAGAATTCCAGTCTTACAAAACTACCTAGTGTGGTTGTTACTTATCTTTTCATGTACATACCTTCTCCAGCATCTTCTCCCTACTGCACGCTTCTAGTTAGCATCACACTATCAAGGCAGAAGGAAAGAATAGTTACTACAACAGCAGTATGTAGGGAAGCAGAGATGTTTCCTACACCTGCCTACAGTCATGCACTGGTATTATCCAAATTCAGTTTGTTTTTAAGTAGAAACATTGGCAGCAGTTTTTTGAGTGAACGCTTGGCAATTTCATACCGGAAGCTGTAATTCTCACTTGCCTTCCCAACCACAAACCCATTTGCCTCCAGAAGCTGACAACCAACACTTCTACCCATCTTGTGGCCAAGATTTCGAAAAAAACAAAAACTGTCTGACACTGGATCTCTCAACTGGGTGGTCAATTTGGCATACATATGTAAGAAAACTAGTATACTGAAGCAGGAGACTTGATATTTCTGAAACAAACAAAAAAATCAAGCCTCCTTAAAAATCCCATTTTGGGTTGCTTTCTAAAGTCTTCAGGCTAAAGTAAAGTGGTACCTAATGTTATGTCCAACAAACTGAATGTCTTTGCCAGTCCCTAGATATTTCAGTTCATTTGGCAAGTCTAGCTTTAGCATTTCTATTATTACTGACACAGACTCCTCAGATAACAAATAGAGCTGTTTAGGTAAAAATAAAAATAAAGAGTCTCTGCCCGCTTACATCCCTATGAAACCTCCTCTAACTGCAGAAGTAGGCCCCTCTCTTTAAACAAACCACATCCATACAAAGAAGGAAAAGGTTTCCTCTAACAGGTTATCACTTCCCTGTGAGACTACCAAAGGGGTAAGAAATCAGCCTCCAGCTGGCCTGTAGGCACTTGCAGAAAAGCAGATCTGGAGGCCATCAATCCCCTTGACAGTGCACCAGCCTTTTGTACTACAGTCAGCTTGTAAGTGTGAGGAAAGGCATTGCTCCTTGAAAGCCCCAAGTACAGCACAAGATTTTAATTTAGTCCACAAAAGGAAGATTGAAAGCAAGAAAAACTGGTGCTCTGGGGAAACAGTCATTATTGGTTAAAAGACAGAAAGGGGCAGGGGTTGAGATGAATTTCAGTAATATCCACGGCATACTAACTTCAGTCAGAAAGAACCCAAAACATAACTGCCCTAAAGCCTACAACTTAAGACAGACAGCAACTGCTACAAAGCTACTATTAGACTTAGTTAATGGAGGGTCAATCTATCATTAACACATTAGCTGCAGAAAACATGCCATCTCTTTCCGTTGCTAATGAGCATCACCATTCCAATTTCTCCTCCAAAGACTACATTTTTGCAAAACTAAAAATTCCTGCGGATCTGGTAGGCCTGCACAAGTCTACAGAAGTGTAGTCCAGGAAATAGGATACTGGACTAAACATTTAAGAGACTTGCTAGCTTTTCCTCTGATCCATAACATGACTATGGTTAGACACTTCTGCTCTGTTTCTTCTGCCTTCTCTCCCTCCCTAGGTCTCTCTCCCACCCATCACATCTCCCTCAACACCCACACAGCCACTCTCTCTGAACTAAAAAATGGTTAAGAAACATGGTTTATAAAGTCAAGAGCAGTTGCAACACTTACCTATTGAGAAATCACTACCTCTATCTCACGACAACTACAAGGTCTCAAGGAGGAGCATGCAAGGTCTTACTTAGAAAATTCCTCAGCAAAAGCACAAGAGGGCAATGTCTTTTTCGGTCCTTCCCTACCATTGGCCAACGGCTACCTTATGAACACCCAGCCATGGGATTTTCATTACATAGTTCACTACCCTCCTATGCTGCTAGAACAGTTTTCTAGTAAAGAATATAAATCTGAATATTCTTCCATTCAATCAATCATAGCACTGCAATACAGATCGTACATTTGAAGAGACGCATAAAGGCTTCAGACAGTCACAGAAACCCAGATTTCCCCCCAGCCCTTTTGTGTTTGTGTTCTGTAAGTTTTAGAAAATGCCCTCAACCTCAGGTTTAAGAGACAGTGACAACCAAGTACAAGGTGAGCACTACATTTTTCATTGTTGCATTTTTCGCAGCCTTTTGCTAAAGAAACATTTGTGATTCATTTTAAAGTTTCTTGCCAGGAAACTAGGAAGAAGAACATTCCTGTGCTTCATTCTCACTTTTGCCCAATTCAAAACACCACAAAACAAGAAATTTGAACCCGAGTTTTCTTTATCTCAGGCATGCACATAGGAACACAGAATAATTCAGGTCAGAAAGGACCTCAGAACTCAGAATTCAAGTTTTGACCCCAAAAAAGCCACCAACAACTCCACGTTTAAGGGTTTTGTTAATAAAGCAAAATTAATTGTTATTTACAAGCATTGTTCTTGTTCAGACAAGAAACAAAGCCTTTAAATCACTGAATGCTACAATACACAATCTGTTAGCCTTGCTATTCTCATTCTCTCAGTCCTTCTGCCAAACCAACCAGTTCAGAACTGAAGAGGACCATCCATACTGGGCAAACTCATGCTCTCCCTGGTGCACTCCACTGTTGCTACACTATTCTACTCCTCCAGGATGCTGCTGATGGAGAGAGCTCTCAGCTCTCACCCACTCTTTGTCCCTAAGATATTAGAAGAGTTGTCAACCACAAGCAAGTTTTCCCTGAGGCAATGACTTATTATTACCCAATAACAGATGGGGAACACAAGCACTAAGAATGCCAGCAACTTGCCCAAAAATTACACACGAAACCCACAGAAGCATGGAAACTAAACCCAGATCTCCAAAGTTCTGCATTAGTTTTTGGTATATCCTTCCTCTATGCATGCAAACTTGGCTACAGACTTCAACCAGGTTCCAGTTCACAGAGTAACTCATTCCCCTCTCTCCTTATGTAGCGTCAGAAACATACAGTAAAAACAATGATAAAACCACAGGTTGCTTTAGGAATCAAACTCTCAAGCAAGCATCAGAGAGATGACAGTCTTCTACCCCCGGCGACACCTGAAAAACATTTTTGACAGTAAAATATTGCTAGTTGAAGATGATGCTCCTGGCCACCCTAGCACGTAGTGCAGACTTGCCCTCACAGAGGAGAGCACAGCTTCCAGAAAAGGGACACAGGTCTGCTCAGGGTGCAATGCCTACATTTTCAGTACCACCTACAAAGCCAAAACACAAGGCTTCAGAGCAAAATACAAGCGTGAGCCTCCAGACAGGATTCCAAGTAAGTCCAAACCTTTCAATCTCTTTATACTGCAGATATCTAGAACAGTTATTTTTGAAATAAATGCAAAACAACAAAATTTAAGTAGCAGCAAAGAATATACTTTGGATCTCACATTTCACCTGCCCTTTTTTTTTCTTTTGTTAGGCTCACAACTGCTTTTTCCACTGGCTTCTAAGAACAATCAGGAGCAATTAAATAAGGAACAGGTACTATAAGCATCCTTCTTCCACATTTTTTTTTTATCTTGTCAAATTTTGTCTTATCACAGGATTAATGCTTGGAATTGTAGATATATACATACGTATATCTCAACAAATGAGCTAGCCTGACAGTTGTTGAACAGAAGTGAAAAACTGCACTACAGTTATTCTGATCCTGGAACATTTTAAAAACACCTTCGTTCTCCAAGCACCTCATGCAAATTGTTACATTCGTTACATTTTTAACTGAAAGGAAAAAGCTGCCTATGAAACAATTCTATTTGAATATCTGACTAGTCAGACAAAATAACAGCATAACGTTATCTACGCTTATAGTATCAAAAGATTGAAGAGGATGAAATTAGTTCCCCTTTATTCACATAAAACATGGCCTACTAACAATTCACATGATGCTTTGACTACGGAGTTTAGTCACCCTCGTTATGAAAACATGGGTCATACATTCAGATATTCATTATTTAGGCAGAATTAAACTTTCCATTAAAACCAAGCAAAAGAGTATTTAAGTATTTCTATGAAGTGTATAAAGCTTTATATTATGATTATTTAGGAAGCCACGTGGGCTTACATAGAGCTTTTATCTCCAAGACACACCACAATGAGCTTGCTGCTTTGTTTTGGAAAAGATGGGTTCAGGCAATAACTAAGCAGGAATGACACTTAGGAGGCAAACTCATCTCCTTAAGACTGATTACTTAAATCACACCGAACTCCCTGTGTGATGTGGAGCACTGAGATTTACAGAAATTTAAAACCACCTCTCAAGGTCCTTTAAAGCAGGTAAGTGAACGTGTTCTTTACTAAAAGCATAACATTGCTAGACATTCAAGAACTGCTGTATTTGTTCTCTGAACAGACAGACAAGCAGAGGAATATATTTCTGGTGAAATCTTTCATGCCTCTTAGACTACTGTAAACACATTTCAAAACATCGCCCTCACTGTGAGGATGTTTCAGCACCTACAAGCAATTAAATCGAGCTCTTCACAGTGCAAAAACAACTCTAGCTTCACTGGCATTTTAATCCATCTCTCAAATTCCAGCTGATCACATAGAGCCCTGTGAGACAGACCCAAGAAGTCCCCACACTTTTATCCAAGCTCGGTAGTTAGACGTACAGAGATTGGAGCTAGAACTATCTGTATTACTTCCAAATACAGATAATTGGAAGTAATGCACTTTCCACATCTATCTGATCAAGAGAAGCACCATCCAAGCATTCAAAGGCTTAGCACCGTCAATCTTCCTACAAAAGACCTGACACAGCAGCCACAACAGATTGATAAAGCAGTAGCAATGCTTAATACAAGCCTCCTGACATTGAGAATCCAGGCATGGAGGCGGCCTTTGGCAGTTATTGATATAGGGCCTCTCTTCTCTGTGTGGTAGCTCATGAAAAGGTAGGTCATGATTGAGCCAGAAAGATTTTCGTCATCCAAATTTTAACATCAAAGCCAGGGGCAGTCTCAGCCACGCTGACTGAGGACATTATGGTTCAAGGGGGAAAGACTAAGAGTCTAACAACGCAATTTCCCATGAAGGATACCAGATAGTGCAATAGACTCGGTGGCCTCAAACATACTGCTGAATGTAGAGCACTCTGTTGTACCCTGTAATGCTTTGAAATTGATCCTAACACAAGGGACAGTGTCTGCTGCGTGCCACATGCTATGCTTTCCAACAGGTCCATTTGTAAGAAAAAAAACTTGCAAAGAATATTTTGAAGCACCAGATACAGCATAAACACCAGCACCAGTAGCTGTTCCCTCATTCTGTAGTGACAGGAAGGACACGTCCCCAAAAGGAATTCCTTTTAATGTCAGAACACGCTATCTGCCTGCAAAGCAATGTATCCACCTCAAAGATCTAATTTCAGGAATCCTAATGAAACATGTTCAAGGAACACCTGGAAAATTACAGTTCTACTACCCTCATTTAATCTTCACTTCATTCTTTATTTTCCTTTTCAAACATACAGTTGTTCTCAGGGTTCAACTTCTGTGTAACACTAGCACACAGACAGACCAGTCAAAACCAAACAACAAGAACTTCAGTTTTAAAACCTTGTTTCTAAAATAGGATTGCAGAAAACCCTATAAATCCTTACATGAAGTATTCATGCCTTAAATGGTAAGAATTCAGGGGCAAATAACACTCAGGACTGTTGCTGCATCTTACCAACAGTCAACAGAACCGCTGAAGCGTGCCCAGGTTACCACGACTCCTCCAAAACAGCGGTATGATGATGCATCTGGCCTTTCTGCATCCTGACTGTATTTTATTTCCTGCATCAAGGAAAGTAATTCATTCATTCCTTGGAATCATGCAAAAGACAAGTGCAACCCTGACTCTGACATGCACCCTGTTTAGCCTGCAAACAGCATAAGCAGCTTGTTTCACATTCTTTTGACTACCAACTGTAAGAAAGCACCTTGAGTATTCAGTGGGCTGAGACCACGAAGTGATTTTACACTGACTTTCTCCTTGCCTCTTTTCACTTCATGATAATACTTTCAACATCAGTGAGCTGCTACCCTGTTCCTATTTATCCCATTCACAAGGATAACTGGATGCAACAATCGTTAACTAGGTAATTGCAGCAGTTTGCTTTTGCGCAGATGCAGCCTAAATGTAACACAGTGTATCTGAACTCTAGAAAAGTTCGCAGGCTCTGAGTTTTTCTATTGATGAGTTCATTCTGAACACAGAAGATGACTGGGGAGACCCACATGCTTCATCCTTCAAGAAGTTCAATTTTACATTTCTTTGGAAAGAATCCAGTCAGACACACTGTTTAAATCCTTAGAAGACCCATCCCGAACAGTAATTGTAAACTGTACTTTAATCCCTAAGACAGACCTCTCATCCTCCTTAAAGGTCAAAACAGAATCCAGACTTCAAAACAGATTTGCAACCAGGAGTCCGATGGGTATTTTAAAAACTATTCCTATTGTGAGGCTCACATACTGATAATTCAGCTCTAAGGGATGCATTTACATAAAAAAAAGCGCGGCCAGCAACTAAAAGCAGCATGCCTTGTTTTAAAAACTAAACTGCCTGTTTAGTTGGGGCAACAGTGATCTAGAGGTTTGTTTGTTTCTTAAATCTGCCTCCTTATTTCAGCATCTCCAGTCTGACTCTTATAATTTGAAGATGTACATTCTTGAGCAGGACATGAAAATCCCTAAACCATCTCCATTAAAAAAAAGAATAAACTAATAACCCAGCTGCTCAAAATATGTAAAAGCTGTGATAGAAAGGCCACATTACGTTATTGATCTGGGATGATGTCTGTCAAGCTCCTGCCAGAAGCTAGCTTTCATAGCCAAGTTACAAATCCCCTAAAAACACCAGTGCGTAATGGAAAGCCCGACAGACCATTAGCTACAACAGCATGAGCAGGGTTCTAATAAGCAACCAAAATGGAATTTTAAATGAATGACTGTAAAAAAAATTAAGAAAACTTCAAAAAGTATTTACCTTGGAGGGCTGCAGCCCTGGGGTTGTACCCCAGACTGCCATTTTCCACAGCGCAGCAGTCAGTAACAACAAATAGATGCAATCAGCTTCCCAAGAGTCCACGAGCTGGCTTACATGACTGTCATAAGACGGCACATTAAAAAGTAGATGAGAAGGAAACAGACATTACAGGCTTAAGCTGATATTCCTAAATATCCTGTGCTTGAGCATGGAAGTGGCAGGATTGGATCACAGGGCACAAGATCCCAGCGTTCCTTGTTGTATCAGTTATTTTCTCTTCAGTCTTACTACCAAACATTATTTGCCTGCCTGTAATCTTACACAATCAACCCCAACATCAAAAGGTCTCACACCTCCAATGTGAAAGGTGTCTCATTTGTCCCCACCTCAGTCCCCACCACCACTGTACGGAAACAAGCCACAGCAAAATCACATTCTCTTTTGCTATGGTGCTAACAGAAAAATCTCAACAAAAAGCAAGCCACCTGGCACAGCCCTCCCAAAAAGTACACTTCCCTGCAGCTGCCTTCTACTACCTTGTTCTGACTGACGTGTTACAGCAAGAGATGCTACCTTAAAAATCGGTGCTGTACCCTGGCTTTAAGATTACCCACTCCAGCCCTGACACAAGCATACAAAGCTACCCTCCACCAGACTTGCGTGAGGCTGATGTACTTGGAGTATAAGCAGTACTCCTTGCACGAACACCATTTGCTGAGGCCCGTCGCAGAAGGGCATCGCAGGCTCCTCTCTCCTCTCACGTGGCTGACCCTGCTCCTCACCCCTGTGCCTTGCTGGAATAGAAAGCAAGGAGATCCCCCACCTCATCGATCCTGCATGCAGGGCCGCTGGACAAACAGACACCCCTTCCCATCCCAGGACCAAAGCGATTGGGTCTCAGAACAGGCTCCAGCATGGGCTACAGTTTCTCCACCATCCTCACAGCGTTCAAGCGCTCAGCTACAGGTCAGATGTACACAGGCATGCTTGACTTCAGAAATTTATCCCAGCTAGTTCTCCCATAAAAGGAAAAAAAGCCGCTTTAAAATTATCTTCCTCCTCTAAAATCACATTGTTCGCATTTTCTCATTGGAATGTGTTTTGCTGTTTGCTCAAATTTCTCCAACATAGATCTGAGGTTCAATACCCTGGATGAGCTGCTTAAATCACTAACTTCAAAGTACCTACCTTAACTCAGATTCAAATAATCTATTGTAATCTTGCTTTGTATTTGTACTTTCTAGAACCATTCCTAGAAGGAAATACAGACTCTTCCTGGCTGGAACACCATGATATTTTTACTCATTCGGAAGCTACTCTGTGCACCTTTTTTTTTTTTTTTTTTTTTTAACACACTATTTATAAATTACTTACATTAGCATCCTTTTTCAGAATTTGAATATTCATCCTTTATTGGACATTTCACATTCATTAGCTGCAAAATGTTTTACTAACAGGACAAAGGCACTTGTACGAATATTAGGGTACAATCAATAAAAAGAATATTTTAAACTCAAAAAGCCTTCTAAACGTGTTGAATGAAAAGACAGTAAGTTGACTAGACATGTATGTTGCTAAACTAACTCATTACAGGGGACCTGACCAGTAAGTTAGTGAATTTGACTGCTTGTGTATGTCCCTCAAGCTTTCAGAAGAACAGAAGTGATTTACATACCTTCTTGTTATTCACAGATCAAAAGAAAACAAGGCTTCCCAGCTTTTGTAGTCCCTCACCTTTGACTGGACAAGTCACTGAACTAGCCCAAGGAACAAACATGAATGATGAATATATTTTCTTATTGCATCCAAGTTACTCCTGTCAAACTAGTTCTGTAATGCAGCAAAACCTCAGCTGCAACTTCCACCTGCTCAGCGGTTACACTTTCTTCAAAGTTCTAGAAACAAATACATCCTTTCTGAATACTACAGTTTAATTAAAACAGTTACCACATTATGATAAAGTTAAGGCCTGAATTTAGTACTTTAAAGTCCTAATTATTTGTAGTTCTTTTTAATTCCTGTTTTAACCCAGTTGGCTTTCCAAACATTTCTTTTGCTGTCCGTCATCCTTCTGCCCACATTTTCGCACCGAGGTCTTCACATTCCCGTCGTATTTTCACAGCACTATGTGCATGAGCACTTAGTATATGCCACCTTGCCTTTCCTTCTCTCAGGAAGGCCACAGACCTACTTATTTCCAGGATTTACTCATCAAGATCATTTGGCACATGAATCATCCCACTGCCTTTATTCACATGACAAGCTCTGAGGAGCACTGCTGCACAAACAAGTCCACACAATCCTCAGGCTTTGAGGATAAAGGTTCCTCTTTCTGCTGTCCCTCTGCCAAGCACACATCCCTCTGCTTGGCCCCCCCTTCTCAACAGCGGGTCAGAGAAATAGGAGGACATCTCCTCTACCAACAGGAAGCCAAAGAGAAGAACCACTTCCTTACTGATAAGACTATGAGGCTTTCTGCAGCGTCTGGCCTCTTGACCGGCACCTGTAACCACTACAACTGCAGATCGCCAGTGCCTGGTGACAGCAGTTTTTGACTGCTTGCTTACCCCTGAGCCAGCTGCCTCCCAGGAGCCTCGCAACTTTTGCCTAGCTACAGCTCCATTACCAATCAGCCACAGTTCAAGACGTTATTCAGACCTACCTACTTTTTTTTTTCCTCATTAATTATAAGTTCCCGTATGCAGCAAGTCACACCTCCATCCAAGCACATTATGCCGCACTGAAGACAGGGTAATTCATCCCTGGAGGGCAGAAGGACGCAGAGAAATTAAGCTTCTTACTACACAGCAGTTTCAGGCATAACCTAAACCCTCCCAGTTCAGGGAGCCTTGGCCAAAAAATAACTTTAGAGCATTATGCGCAACAGAGTTGAGGAGAGCAAATACAGCATGGGAAGGGATTCCAGACAGAAAAGCAGTAGCTGAAGAGTTCACAGTTCCCAGTATTCATGTTCATATTAACTAGGTCCTAAAAGGAAGGCTGCAGTACTCACAGCCACCCAATTAATATTACATAGAACCTGTCAGCATCTAAAGCTTTATCATAAAAGCCAAAGCAAGCCCATCATTGCCCAGAATAAGAACTGTTTTGACAGACAAATACCGTACCAAACCACATTTCAGAGCCAGCTTTGACTGCAATGCTAGTGTAACGCTCCGCACAACCGGATGACACTGACGTGCAGCAGAGACTTCTCAGAGCAGCATCATCCTTCCCTCTAAGCAGCTTGGTACAGAGTCACATATGAGTCATTATTTTGAAGCACAACATCAGGGGATTTGCTGTGTTTTGTACAGTACACAAACAGGAAAACATGGAAGATCCCATAAGAGGGGATTTACATTTTCAGACATTTGTTTAACTGCTCACGTGATATTCTTGAGAAAAAGCAATTCTTCTCAAGAAAACCCAGTGTCAGCAAAAATAGCAGTTTCCTCCTTAAACTGGGGAGTATGGGATCACTTAAAGGAAACACACGAAGAGAAAGAGGCTTCATGTATTTTTACTATAAAGGGGTTAGCAACACTCAGGAAAACCCAAGTTTTTTTAAGGAGGGTCAAAGCTTTCACCAGCAGATTTCAAGAGCACTTAGACAAACAGATTGAGCCTACCATTATTCCTGACACAGCTGAAAAAGATTTGGCCATTATGAGAAAGACAAACCACCAATATAAAACCAGCTACGCTCCTCCTGCGGCCATGCATGTGACTTGCCCCAGGTAGGCATTACGATCATCAGGGCTGTTTTGAACACCACCACTCAGGCGCCCAGAGCAAAGCTTCTGTGCTGGCTGCGTGAACCCGAACAGGGAACGGGACCACAACCGCTTTCGTGAGTGCTGAGCTCAAGGGAAAGCCCGTGCCTTTATGTCTGCACTGCTACCAGTGCCTGACGTAGCTCGCTTACAGCTACCTTGACTACATTGCGTGCCCTGCAACAGCATTTGCCAGTGCAGTCCAGACATGCATGAATTTCAGCCATGCAACTTCACCTGATAACCTTCTGTCCATTTACAATTTCTACTGAGCGCAACCCAAAAAGGTCAGTATTTTTACCTAAGAGAAGTATTTAAACTATTTCCCTAGTAACAAACCATGGAACAGGGAAAAAGCACAAATTCACAGGGAGTGAGGATGTTATGTATCAAATAACATGTAAAACACTATGAAATGGAAATCTTGGAAAAATCCTTCAATATACAAACGTGGAGATTCATAGCACCGAGACTTAAGGAACCTTCCAATAAATGCATTCTTCCCAAACCATGAGGAATAATATGTGTAGATTAAAAAAAAGCTGGTCAGACGTTGTGACAATTTATATGTTCATACAGCAACCTGAGTCTGCAATTTCTGATCACGAGAGAGGTCCCACTTTTTTCTATGGTGCTTCTCTGCCTGCAGGACACCGCACTCTTGGGAAAGGTGCAACAGCCACAGCCTGGCAAATGGCAGCATTTACAGCTGCAAGTCCAGCTCCATTCCCTGGATACAAAAACTGAACACCTGAGACACGCCTATGGTGATGTATGCCCTATGTTCACACAGGTATGGACACAGGAGAACCTCCACAGCCAGGATTAGCCTCTCAGTGGAATGAGCTAGGCAGTTCTCCCGGGGTTTTTCTTACAGGTCTCTGCCTGGTAGGACAGAGGTGCAGTACCATCCTATTGCTTGCACGATCATCCCAAAGCAGTGCAGCAGGACTTCTCACGATAAGCTGTTGTGGTTACGTGTTCAAATACAAGTGGTGGGGAAGCATTGCTGTGTTCTTACCAGCTGATTTCAGTAAAAGAAAGTGGTGGTAGTATTTCTGTTCCAGTGAGCCTTTATTTTTCATTCAGACTTGACACGGCCAAACATAAGCTGATAACAGCTTTTCAATGAATGCTGTCTCACAGGCATTTTTTTCCCCACCTTTTTGTTTACAGTTTCTTTACCACAACACTTTATTTGGCCCTGTAACATTTTTATACGCCACTATAATGTGGAAATGCAATTCCACCAGAAAAAGCATAAAGAAATAAGGAGGACTCATCATTTCTCTTTATTGCACAGGCTTTTGTTATATGCAAGACAAAAATACAGAAGGGAGAGCCCATTCCTCCCTCTGGGACCCCAGTAAGCACTGGTGGACAAGCCGGTACACAGGGGTCAGAAGGAGACCCAGCAGGATTTCCCATGCCAACCCACGTTACAGAAACCCGTAAAACCCAAATAAAATCTCATTTCTAGTCTTCAGGAAAGACTTAGAAACAGAGAGGTTTGAGAACTTGTAAGCGAGCTGAGGGAGGATGAGCCATTAATAAAGGCCACA
This sequence comes from Chauna torquata, assembly GCA_013399475.1. Taxonomy (NCBI): domain Eukaryota; kingdom Metazoa; phylum Chordata; class Aves; order Anseriformes; family Anhimidae; genus Chauna; species Chauna torquata. The sequence continues at coordinate 94,004 of VXAL01018940.1, forward strand.
CAAAAGAAGCAACAGAAGGATTTCACATAGGTGTTCCTAATTTAAAGCCCTGACTGCGCAAGCACACCTGGGCATTCATCCCTTACAGCACAGGATTTACCAAAGATCCAAACAATGCAGAAACCAGCCCTCACGTCAAAGTCTTCTGTCTAGATCTCTACCGTTGCAGGTAATAGCGAGGGACTTCCATTCAGCACCCTAGTTGGAAGAGTTTCCTGATGCGGAGGATCTCAGCTGAGGCAGCTGTTGTACCGCTCCGCCACCTGAAGTCAACTGAATCTCAATCTTCAAACTCGTTTCGCAATTTTGGCTTTACCGAAAGCTAAACAGGGGCGTCGCGTAAAATCCGCGTTCAGAGGCAAAGAGCCACGTTCAGGATGCCCCGAAAGCTGGCGGCAGCACCCGCGACCCAAAAGGCTACGCCGACCACCGCAGCCAGCGCACCGCGGAGCCCTTCACCCCGAGAGGGGAGGGGAGGGGAGGCGGCCGGCTCGCCAGAGGGAAGAGAACCCGCAGAGACCGCTTGAGGGCCACGCGACCGCGTGCGCTGGCGGGAGTGACAACAAACGCCCGTGCTCCAAAAACCGCCGCCCGCACTTTTCGCTGGAGAAAAAAATAAAATAAAATAAAGTAACAAAACAACCCCCGGGGCGCGGCGCCCGCTGACCGCCCCCCTGCAAGGGCACGCCGGACAACGGAGCACGCCCAGGGCTGCGCTCGCCGGCTGCCGGAGCCCCGGGGGGAGCTCGGGCCCGGCCAGCCCCCGGCCGCACCCGGGCA
>VXAL01018940.1:95306-145550 GCA_013399475.1 Chauna torquata
CGACGAGGCCCCGCTGGCTCCCCGCCCGCGCGCCGCTCTCGGCCCGGCACGAACGCTTTTTGCTGCGGGGAGAACCGCGCACGCCGGGGGCACGGGGGCCGCAGGCTGAGGCAGGCGGAGCAGCGAGGGCCTGCGTCAGGCCCCGGCCGCAAGCGGAGCCCCGCGGCCCTCTGCTCGCAGGGCCCGCCGTGCCCAGCGGGGCCGGCCGGGCGCTCTCTTCCCCAGGCCTCCCTCTGGCCGGGCCCCTCGGGCAGCTTCGCAGCCTCACGTCCGGGCCCCCGGGTGGCTCTGCCTCCCTCCTCATCTGCACCCCGCTGGCCATAACCCTACGGGCGCAGTGCTACGGGGACGCGGCCCAGCCGAAGGAATCCCCCAGGATCCTCTAAGAGCCGGTCCCCTCTCGCTTAGCGTTAGCGTGCCGCAGATCTGGAACCGGAGATCTGGGGGAACAAGCCGGATTGTGCTGCAGAGATAGGGCCCCAAGCCCTGCTACTGTCAGTTGCGTCCAGCGGCCAGGCCTTCCTTGGTTTGTAACCGAAGTATTTGCTCAGCTGCGGATGGAGAGCAATAGTTATCTGCCCTGTTCTTCTGCAAACAATTTGCTGAACATTTTTTTTTTTATAGTATCATTTTATTCCCTCCTCAGTTCGTAAAAATACTGCAAGGCTTACGCAACCTTTTTTCCTCTCCGAAGACCTGTTTGAAACTTAGCAAGTCTTGAAGGTGGTGGTTGGGAAAAGGGGACAGAGGACCTAAGACTCGAGACACCATTTGAGAGCTCAGCTTTTTGCTACTGCTTAATAAAAAGAAAAGCTTTCAAATGACAAATGACCACTCTCCAAAATAGCATACCTGTATGCCACATTGCCAGTTTCATGTCAGCTTCTGACACAAGCAAGCTATCAGTGAATGCTATTTGCAGCTATATACTGACTTCCCATTACAGGGGCATAGACAAGAATATTCTCTGTGGAAGGTGCGGATGCAGAAATGGACATAAGAAAAATTTGCAGTCAACACAGCATTTTTTTTCTAGTGAAATATTTAGTTTTTACGATGCAATGGAAAGTGTGGACATACAACCAATGGACTTAAGCACCTCTTCCATGGTTGCATCTGGTTGTTCAGTTTCTCGAATCTGCAAGAACAAAGGTTTGCAGTCGCGTGCTGGCACTACAAATGCATGCATTGGAGTTAGTTATCCCGGGGGCTTACAAAGGGGAAGAAGAGCAGAAGACTGTCCCACACTGTTAGCCTCCGGGTTGTTCCTGACAAGGCCCAGATGAGACACTTCAGACAGGAGGAAGAAATCTCTCTGCTGTCAGAGGAGTTCACATCTCCTTTACCTCAGGCCATGCTGTACTAGCTAAGGATCAGGCATTTTTCCCCAGTGGATTTCTGCTTGATCCCAATACCAACATCATGTTTGGGATACATGGAAATACTTTACATTTGCTGTGTCACCAGCCAGCAGACAACCCTCCTGCCATTCCTCTGGTCCCTCCAGCTCTTAAGCCCTTCTGCTGAGCCCTTACCATTTACCCTACAGTTCCAGCAACCAGCTTAAAAAGAGCAATTAAGCAAACATTTTGCTGCCTTATCCAGGCATTTTATATAATGAAATGGTATTCCTGCCTCTGCACAGTTCATATCCCTACCTTCAACATTCTCTGGTTTCTACCAAAACAGGCCCACAGACAAGATCCTCAGCTGTTTTTCTTCTGGTAGGCCTTCCCAGCTGCAAGCACCTCCTAGTAGATCACAGCTCTTGATCAGAAGATACAGGGATAAAGTCTGTTTTCTTAAAGGGGCTATTGAAAAAGCATCTTTAGGAGCAGCTGGAAATCTGAAGTGCTGATTGATGTTGGTTATTAAAGATCCCATAGCATATTTTAAAATAATAAAAGCCCCCATCTAACCAAACCCTCGATGGAGGGTTGTATTATACCTTTGCATGGTACTCCTAAAGGTCTTCTTCACCAGCACTTAGGACCATGCTGTTGTTCTAAAGCATGGCAGGAGCCGCAGCCTACCGCACATCCTCTCACTGAACTCAATTATACAAAACACAATGTTATCTATCCTGTAACAGAATATGGATACCAAGCCCCTGAGAGCACTAATAAATAGTCCTTAATGGCCCTCACCAGCCTCACCTGGAGCCTCCACCCACACCTGTGGGCTGGGGGCTCTATTTAAGCTCAGTCCTGGGGGCTCTGTCTTAGTTAGGGTTAAGTGGTGTTGGTTTTTGGTTGTGCTGCAGTTGTGCCTGTGTATGGCTGTAGATGCTGGTGGCATGGGCTGATTTGTCAGCTTGGCTATAGACCTGCCTCATCACTATGTATGTACCTGATGAACTGGGATCTAGCCTTCCCCATTCCCTTGCTCAGCTATGTAGTACTGAGTGGCAGCTGCTAGAGTGCTGGCCTGACAGCCTGGGGTCCCTCTTAGCTCCCAGGGGCCTTTCACCATGCCCTGTGCCCTGATAATGGGTCCTTGTGCTTAATGGCATAGTGATGTACTTTGTGTCCTGAGGCGAGAGGCGTATATTGATCAGTAAGATGGATAGGCTGGATGCATTATTTTGGTTTAGGATGTATAAGTTGTGTAGCAGAAATCTAAAATAATATAATGCTTACTGTATAATATTTGCTGTAAGTAATCAGCTGAGTCAACATTGTGAAATATGCCTTTTGAATTCGTGATAATAATCAAATGTTGCTACAGTTACATAAATAACTTGTTCCAGTTTTGCGCAAGGCTGCATTTTTCTTGCTGCATTTATTTTAGTAGTAGGTAGTAGTGATAGTCTGCAGTGTGTGTGTGTTAACAAGATTGCTAGGTGTGTGACTATCTAAATTAAAATGGGCTTAAAAGTTGGTAGACATGGACTTATTTAATGCATTTGAATGTATTTCTAATGAGTGAGTGAATACTACATATGCCTTGCAGTGCTGATTCCGTCAAGACTTGTGTACCTACTTACAGCCTGTCAGAGATCTGAATTACTTACGTGCTTCAAGCTATGCATATGCAAGCACTCTTGCAGGAAAAGAATATTCCCTTGAAATTCTGAAACTTTAAAAGTTCTATTTAACTTGTTATGAATATGCAAAGTACCTTCATTTTAATATCTTTCTGGATTTATTAGTATTGGTAAAGAATTAAAACAGCTGTTTATGGCAAATGAATGTTACATCCACTTCACAGATACAAGGCACAAAATACAGCTTCTGAAGAAATTGAACAATTTGCTTAAATTCTAATCATATCTTAGTTGTGTTTTGGGATAGCTCCATCCTTAACACCTTGCTGTTTTCTGCTGAAGGCATGCATGTGGTTCACTGGGCCATTAGGTGAGTTTACATGTAAAGATTTCTTGCAAAAAAATCTGCAATTTTTACTTAATTGCCTACCTAACTGCATCAAGGCATTTAGCCTTAGGAAGCACAGTGGGTTTGGGCCTTGCATTATGAAATGTGTTAAATTGGGAAGCTTGAAAGATACTTCAAATTTACTTCTGGAATTTTCCAATGTTCAGCACAGGACTAATTCTGTTCCCAAGATCAAGCCTACAATTAAAGCTTCTGAAAATACTATCTATAGAATGTTACAAAATTTTTAGCTAAAATTATCCTTTTTAGATACCTCCCTGAATGCACAACAGAGCATTTAAGGTCATGTATCTCTGAAGTTAGAGGTGCTCCACGTGTTCGGCTTTCTTCTGACCTTCTGCACCCTCTTTGTAGTACTCTTGCCATACCTGTCTCTGCTTCCAGTAGTTAGCTGCCTTGGCGTATGCTGAATGGAAGCCAGAGGTGCTCAGCCTGGTGTTGTAGGAGTGGAAACATGTCTGAACTTATATGAATACATTTCACTAGTCTGATCCCTCTCTTCTTTGGCCAAAACCGAGCCTTCTGCAACTGAGCCTTTTATCCTAGGTTGCTCCTGTGCTGTTCCTGAGAGTGCAGTTATCTTAATCAGATTGAGATGTGAGCCATAGCCTTTGTGATAATAGGCTCCTGGGTTTTACAAGCCACCTGCACAGAATCCTTGTTTCATTGTTTTACTTGAACTGTATTTGTATCGTACCCAGAAACACCTTACTACATATAAGCCCTCCATCAGTTCAGCAAACTTGAAGTCCATGCAGGAATCAATTAAATTCTGGGATTATATAGCTTCTTTCCTAAGAGGAAGTGGGCAGTCCCTCAGTAAAGGCAAAAGTCAGACTGGCAGGAGCTGCCTTCCTGTGCATGGCTTTGCAGCCAGACTAGACGGCTTTGCTGAAAGAGCTGAACCAGCTGGGAAGCTGCTCTGGGCAGCAGAGAGAGCATGGAGCTTGCGCAGGCCGGTTATCTGCTGAGATGTTTGTCCAAAGCAGTGGCAAATTTAGCATTGCTTTTAGTTGATGTTAATGTATTGCCAAGCTCCTTGAAGCGTGTAAATTATCTCTGTCTTGTCTCAATGACTCTGTGCTCTTTTGGCCTATAGTATTATATTGTTAACTTTGACCATGTGGGCAGTAATAGCTAGGAAAACGTCCAGCTCTTTGGGATAACACTGCCAATGGTGCTTTACAGGATTTCTGAGTTATATTACCTGAGTATTGCCTGTGTCCTGTGAGATGACAGGTCTGGTTAAACTGAGTTGGATGGTAAGTCTGCAGTGGTTTGGGAAGATGAGTCAGCAGTGAACTGACCTCATGTAACACCAGGCTGCACCTATCCAGTCACTGCTGCTGAGATCTCGTGTTTGCTGTTGACATCTAATGATGTTTAAGACTTGTGAAATCTGTTTGTAACAACAGAACAGGTTTCAGCCTGCCTTAAGAAAGCTAAATTCTAGCAGGCAGTAATAGAGGGCATAAAAGAAATGACTTGCTTACAAATCATGATCAAACCATGAACAGTTTATAAAGCATGTAATGATTAAATTCTCCTGGAAAATGATGCAGTAAGTTTCTAAGCTGAATTTTCAGCAGTAAATTCTAAATAATATTGGAATTTGAAACGGGATTTTAAAATCGTGAATTTTTGTGTGTGCTTCTGGAAATGTAGAACAAAATAAAACTTGGAAATGAGCAATAATTGTATGAATACAACTAATCATGGTTGAATCTCTAACTTTATTTTTAGAATTCCATAACGAAGGGCATTTTAAGCTTATTTTTGTAATAAGTTATTTTGCTGTTTTATTTCAATGTTATGTTAATTATGCTATATTGTATAGTTATGTTAGCATTTCAGTATTTAATGAACATTAGTTAATATTTAAAATAACATTCAAAAATGAGTGGAGAGCAAAATCTGGGAGACTTGCTTTTATAGGCTGGGCTGCTCTAACAAATGTCAGAAGCAGCATCTGCAGATAACTCATTACATTGTGTTTCCTTTGGATTCATATTTACTTAAACATTCAGATTGATTCAACTACATTCAAGACAATTCAATCTTCTACATTCTTTACCTCTAGGACAAAATTTATTTCTAGATTGCATGGCTGAACTCTGCTCAGCCCTTCTTTCAATGATATCTCACCAGGATATTTCCTCACCTTTGCAAAATATGCTGGTACTCATACAAATATGCATAATCTAAAATATTTATATAATACATGGATTATGGCAGTCATGTTTCAAATCAGAGGAGTTTTCTCTGGCTTAGAAGAAAGCATTTTAAGGTCAGGAGACTGCATGTGACCAGATGATCTTGGGTGAAACTTGGCCTTACTGACTCAAGTTTGTAGCAGGAAGATGCCAGTGAAGTCAGGGCTTAATCTTGAGATGTTTAAAGTCATTCCATACTTAAATTTCTCTATGCCTCTGTAGAACATACTAAATGTCTTGTAAATGACTTCATGTCTTTGAAAGAGTAAGAAGAGCTCAATCTCTAATTTCTCTGATGGAGAACTTGCATTAAGTTGTAAAGCAAAACAAACTGAAGGCTCATTTCAGTTGAGCGTAAATATGCTTAGAGGAAAGCATATGAAATCTCTTTGAGAGAAAAGGCAACATAATGATCTCCATTTCGGTCAACAGGGTGTGGGAGGGAGGGAAGGAGACCTGTTAAAAACATTAGGAACTTTCTGAAGATGGGGCATCAACTGTTATGGCAGGTTGGTGCTTTTGAGCATTGTACTCATGATATGTATTTGTCCACACTTAAAGCTTTGATGCTAAGGTATTAAGCCCACTCAGTTGTCTACATGAGACCTTTGTTCCCACCAGTAGTAATGATACTAGTGGTGAACTTTGTGAACTGAAGATGTAGACTTAGCTATAGACTTCAGCTGTGAAAATGAGCTCAACTGTTATTCAGTGGCTCGTATGGTATTTAGTGCTGAGTGATTACTGCTGAAAACTCTCAGTAGTACTCCTTTTAATAAGTATTTTTATAAATCATGGGATTGGCTATTCTTGGAGAAACTTACGGCTTAAGAAATTATACCTGTATGTATTTCTAAACTGATATTCATCTACTGAGTTAACAATAACTTATTATAGTTTCAAAACAACTCTTGTTCAACCAGTTTATAATTAAACTGCCTCTTAAGTTTCAGACTATTTTTATGGCAGTTATATTGTGCTTCAATATCATTATACAGTATGGTGCAGCCAGCAGTGCCTGGAAAGTTATACTTTTTATTTAAACTTTATCTCCATGGAAATGAACATTTATTTTAAAATAAAGCAAGTTCATCCTCAAGAGGTGAAACATGAGAAAATAGGTAAGATGTAATGCCTGTATGCTTCAAGAAGCCTGGGACCTTATTTATTCAAACAGAGTACCCAACAGCAAAAAGCTGGTCCTTGCTACACAACCCCTAACAAAGTGATGAGGGGAATTGAGGCAAAGAGAAGGACAGTGACTTGAGGTCAGGGAAAGTCAAGAACCAAGAACTCCCTGCCAGGCCAGGACCTGGCCTCCCACACCAGTACCTTTGTCAAATATACTGACACCATGCCCTAGTTCTTAAATTCTTACCTAGCCAAGCCTCTAGCTGGTGTAATTGTTTTTTAACAAGGATGCAGGCATTGGTACATCACTTACAGTATTTAATCTGACTGCTTTAGACCAATATTTTACTTCAGTGGTTGGCATCAAATCCTTCAGGTGGAACTGCAAGAAGCTTTGTACTGGCCTCAATAGTGTAAAATGCCTATCAGTTTAGTTAGCTTACTGAGGCAGACAGATCATTTATTTTGCTGGAAAAAAAACATTTAGAAATTCTAGTAATGACTGAAAAACCTAGACTGAAAGCTGTTAGCCTTCATGAAGACCACCTGCATATAGTGAAAGGAATCTGAAGTTACACAGGTGTAATCAGTGACAACAAAGGACATGTTTTTTGAGCTAGAACAAAATGGACTGGGGAGGGGGCAAGCAAAGCATAAGCGCTTGTACTTTTTGACACTGATATGCCATTTGTCTTTACAAATTGTTTTAACAAAGGTGTTTAGTGCTACCTACCTTACTGAGGGATCTGGGTTCCTTACCCATGTAAAAGCACGCAGTTCTCCTAATCAAATATTTCATTAATAGTTGCTGATATTTTCAAATTCTCAGCAGAAGCAGGCTATTGGGGAAGGAAATATTTTGAACACTAAAATTTTTTTTGAACTTACCAGAAGCACAGTCAGCATCAATTGAACTAGATTTTCATGACCTGTTCTCACCTGTAACTTTACCCTTTACCGAGCCTATTGATACGAACAGAGCTAAACTAAGTTCTTAGTATTTTCCATCAGCCTGTATTTACAGCTGGGGATAGTAAGATCTTTTTCTGGAGCAGCTAAAAGTGTATGCTGCACTTGGGGAAGTTGGAGGAAGAGTGGAACTATACTTTCAGGATCTATTTAAAACATATGCTTTTCAACATTTTCATTCAGGAAATGTCTAGACTACTTAAATGTTGTAAATCATGAAAATTAGAGTAATAAAATTAATGGTTGCCTTCTCTGTCACCTTTCTGTCTACTGAAGTTCCATGGGGAACCTATGGGAAAGTACCTTTAAATATCAAAATAACATCTTTGGTTTAATTTCTTCCTCTTGCTCCATGTGTTTAAGCCCTCACTGAAACCATTTTATGATCTACGTTTTACCACTTTTACACTCTTTCCCTTTTACTGTAGGGTAATGTTGCTCCCTCTTTTGAATGCCATATGCTCCCAGCTCCTCAAAACCCACATTGTCTAGCAGTGTATCACTTGTTGCTTTCCAAGGCACTGTTCTTTTCTCACTCCCCCTTCTTAAATGTGATTCTTGGGTCACTTTGCCCTAGGCCCATGTTCTGCATACACTTGCCTAGGTGCTTAACTTTAATTGAGTATTAAACAGTGACCAAATCTGTGCAGTAGCTTATTTCATCTACTTATGGTGCACATCAACATGCGGTGAACATGATGCTTATTGATGGATTGAGCAAGGATGCTTTGAAGGATAAAGGCTAAAACTGGAAATACAACTGGCATCTGCCGATTTTTTGTTCACTTTGCTGTTCTGTAGTCACAGGTTTAGTGATGTACAGAGGTTTAGGACAAAACAGGCCAATAGTTCATCTTGTTTAATTGCCTATACATCATAGGCTATTACACTTCATGTAATTTCAAATAACCAAAAATCTTTCTGTGGCTAAACATTATGGCTTCATTGCTGAAGGGTATGTATTGTTTAGACGTTGTCTCCTGGTAAAGGTAACTTACATATGTATCTTCACGGGGCTTGTAGCTTCCTTCACTTTCATGATGCATGAAGAATTCCCCAAAGGGTATTTTGGAGGGATTGTCTCTTGGTGGAATAAATTTTTCTTCATACACAAAATTACCCTCTGCTGTAAGGGATCTGGATCACATCAGGAGTAAAGAGTTGAAATGAGAGGAGCTGAGCTATCTCCTGCTCTTTCTGTGTTAGTTTTGTGTTGTTCATGGGCCAGTTGCACACCCTCCCACACACACACCAGGGAATGCTGGGCTTGAATGAGTTATCCTAGCCTATAAATTACATGTTAAGATTTTTTTGTCAGGATTAATAGTAAAAGCAAAATAAGTACAGTTTAAATTATCTGAACTGAGATACCCTGCTTCACAGCTGTGACTATTTGCCCATTTCTGCCTGCAGTGGGTGCTGAGGAGTGAGGCTGATGTCAGGCTGAAGCAGAGTGGGAAGAGAGCTTATATAGTCAGCAGTCTCAGGCATAGTTTCTGGATTTTTCCTCCAGCAAAGCACTCCTTCACACAGTGTTCTTCCTTAACCAAATATTTTAGACGAAGAAAAGTACTCTTTGAATTAGCTTAAATGCAGTGACATCTGTAAGATATAGGGAGCTTATATGCTTATCTTGGACAGAAGGCTATGGGATTATTTCTCCTGATGCACTGTAACAGAAAAACAGGCAGTGAGGCAGCTTCAGAAAGTGATATGTCTCTTTACACTGGGGGAAATAAGACTTCTCATAGCATTAACACAAGCTGAAGAACATCAGTTTGGATTTCAGTGGTAATTCATAGAGCACTGAGTGACTACTTGAGATCATGAAGTCAGGCAGAAGCTTTTCACTCTTGAAATGTGAATTTGACTCCTAAGGCCAAAAGCAACAGTGTATTACAAATGTCTCTAGTTGCAGATGTCTTTTCAATCCATCCAACAGATTGTGGTTGTGAGCTTACCTCCTGGAAAATCCTTGATCTAATCAGACAGTGTCACAGGTCAGGAACGCCAAAGGGTGCTGCTATGGCTGCTCTGAGTGGAGGACTTTGCTGTGTGTGCCGACTCTCATGTCTAGTCCTAGCTGCTTACGCTGACTGCTGAAGTTTTATGAATATCAGGTGCCAAATGCACAGAAGTATTTCTTGCATCTTACTAGCTCTTTGTGGAAACATTATGAAAGAAAAGTAATTTCCTGTCAGGAAGAGCTAATGTCTCTAAATGCAAGCATTAAGTCCCTGCAGAATGGTGAATTTGCATGCTGAATCTACTTGCCAAACTCAATCAAGTAAATGGAGAGACTTGGTAGGCGATTAGCTAGTGCTTCATTCTGTCCATGGATGCCTGGTTGTATATTAGCTCTGACAAATGCTTTTATTAGGCAGTGTAATTGATAACTGCCAGTTTCTCTTAATGAGCTGGTCAGATGTCACATGCTGCATTACAGTGGCTTGCTTGCACCTTTGCAGATAAGCTTAGGTCAAGACTTCCTTTGTATATCCGACATGTTCAGAAATGTAAATACAGCTGTAGATGTTTGCAATAGGTAAAGAGACTATTCCACTTTGGAAGATCATATTCTTTTGTTGGGCAGTATGAAAAAAAAGTAAAGGTAATCTTTTTCAAACTAAAGGAAAAACATCCTGCATATAGCTTTGAATGTTCCAGTCTCACATACAACAACTACAGGCTCTAAATAATGCTGGGGTCTATTTAGTATGCATACACATGAGTTCCTGTCCTGAATAAATTAAACAGTTATATTTCATATGTATAAAGCTTTGGAAATTGAGTGTCGGAAGTTTTTCAAAGGCTTTCAAAGATTAGGCTTGGCAGCAATCAAGATAAAGAAATTGTCATAATAAAAGCATCTTTGGGATGCTGTGCTGTAACTTGGATGTGACCTGACTTTCATCCACCAAAGTCTGCCTTTCCTACAGCTAGCTGCAGGCATCATTCTCATTTCATTTCTGCTTTTTTTTGTCTATTCTCCAACCTTTTTTGTCAAACCTAGCTGAATCTTGCAACTCATGAGAGAGGAAAGCCATTTACAGCTCAGTCTAATCACTTCTGGGATGTTTCACTACATCTGTACCAGCAAACCAAGCAGACACAAGGCTGGGCCTGAACTGTGACACAACTCTTCCATACTGGTGGTGGTCCCTGGTGCTGCTTTAGTCTGGGGAAATGATTCCCAGCTGTGGTTTGGGGAATTGCATGGTCTGGTGACTTGTGATGGTGACCCCTTGTCTTGGAGGATAAGGGATTTAGCTGCCTGGATGTCAGTCATGCCAGTTTGTCTTGGGGACAGAAGGGTCCCTGGCCTGTTTGATACATTAGCCTATCTGAAGCTGCAGAAGAGTTCAGAAAGAATTTGGGGTAAAAGTTCAATAGGGGGAAGTTCAAACTAGTGAGCAATATGAGACATACTGAACATGTCTCCCAACAGCTAGTCACACAAGAACACTGAAACAATCAAGAAAATATCATGGGACCATCTTCAGACTGGGGAATTTGATGTAGTTGAATTCAGGCATTGTGTACCACATCCTCAAACATCAGAGATGTAATCAAAAAAATGTAAACACTTAACAGTGTGAGGGACCAAATTACGACTCAGCAGAGCATTGAGAAGAGGCAGAGAGCTGACATGGCACAAAATGTTGAAAAGCTGCTCCAGAGACCTGTTGGGTGCCTGGGCTCAAAGCCAGAGTTAATGTAGGTGGTAGCCTTGAAAGAAAGGGATGGAAGCAGCCTCAGCAGATGTTCCCTCAAACACCTGCTAAGAAGCCTCAGTGAGGGCTTCGCCTACTTCTGGGAGCCTCTTTTAAGCAGAGGCTCTTACATTTAGTAGCCTGAGCTTTGCTGTGGCCATGTGGCAGCTGTGCCTGGCCGCATACCCTACTGATCTGGGCCCAGGCATGTGGACTTGACTTCCCAGCCTGTCACCATGAACTTGCCCGAAACCCTGTGTTAGTGGCTGCCCCTGGGCACCCCTGAACTTGCTCTGCTCCCAGTTTGGGGTTGGTGGGACAGGCTGTGGCTGGAGACTGCACTGACAGCCCTGTGGGGGTCCCCCACAGCTCATGGCTCTCCTCGTCTTGCAGAGCAGCCAGCCATTTTAGATCTGTGACGACAGCTACATGTGGGGGTCCTTCACTAGCGTGTGGCCCTGGAGAGGTTGTCAGTCATGAAGAACATTGGCCAATGTAAAGAAGTTTTGATGCAATGTTGGAGTGTTCCCTTAGAGCCCTCAAGAGCACAAGGACCTGATGTCATTGCAACATATGTCATTATCTTGCATTATAAAAGCTGTTATTGAATGTGCTACCTGTATGTAACAATCTAATATTGCTGGTTTGGATAATGACAAGGGGTTATCACAGTAAATGTTGATATTCTGACACTAAAATACATCAGCCTAAAAGCAGCATGCTTTGGTATGGAGCTGACTGGTGTAGAGGTGTACGAGTTTGATGTTCAAATGTTCCAGCACTAAGCGGGTGCTGTGACTGTGGCCTAACTTAAATATTTGTTACTGATTCCACGGGTCTTGTTTTTAAATTAATATTTACTCTTAGTTATCAAGAGATTTTGGTTTAAAAAAATATGGCTACACTTGACTGTTCTGGACAGCTGACAGTTTTCACAGAAACTCCCTTAGTTCTTCACCCCCCTCCTCCATTGTGAGGAGGGAGAATCAACAAATCAACTTTCTATCAGAGAACCATTCAACATTTTCTGCCATGGTGATAGCTCCATAACATGGCATTTGACACATCCTGAAAGTGCCCCAGGGATTGAGGAGTGCTCTGAAAATGTTTTCATCTCACATGTTGAGATAATTCTTGAAATAATTGGATGAGAGAGAGCCTGGGCTCTTTTATAAGTAAAATGGGTGCCTATGTAAGGAAAATGACATGAAGGAAAGGGGGGGAAAAGGAACAACAAAAAGATGGTTTTGTGGGAGACACCAGGCAATTCCCTAGCTATAATAGAAAAATTATTTATCATAATAGTAATTATTCCAGAACTCTTCTGTGCCAAGTATTGTACAAATGGAACAAATGTCTTCCTCAAAGAACGTACGATCTAGCCATAACATGAGAAAATGAACATGTGCAAAAACAATAGCATAGACACTCCAAAACTTTCAATGCATCCAGAAGTGTCTACACTAGAATTTGCCGTTGCTATAAGGAAGCCTCTGGTCATTAGCATAGGCTGAACAAACATCCAGGGCAGATACATTCACAGATTGCAGATCTGAGGAACAGAAATTTCACCTTCTGCACAACTGTACCTGATGCTGGTGGTCATTGCAACAACAGAATTTTCTAGTCCTCACAATGTACCACTGGCTACCCAGAAGCATTTCAAGTTCTGCTGGGCATTTAATGATTGTTACTTTTTGCATTACAGCAAAGTAATGAGCCTCTGCAGTGCATATGTGGCAAAGATCAGAAGATACCTTCTCAAGCTAGGAATGCAGAAAATCTGGAATCCACTCCTGGCTGTGTTACTGACCTATTTGTCAGTCCTGCATGAGTCAGTACACAACAATGTACCTGTTTCCTGTCCAACTTTTTCTGTGTCAAGCTTTTATAGATAGTGACTTTTTCTCGGGAAGCATGTGTATGCAGCCTAATATAATGGATCCTTTAGCATGATGGACCCTTTAGGTAGAGCTGTAATAGTAATACCGAAAAAAGAGAGAGCTCTCTATTTAAGCAGTGAATGATATATATGGGGGAATTGACAGAAGCTTTCCCATACTTGTCTTATCAATATCTCTCTCTTGGTCTGGAAGGGCAAATCTAATGAGAAGAAAATCTGGTTTCTCAGCCCATGAATAGCAATTGAGTGGGACAGAGCTCCTTCCATTGCTAAAAAGAGCGATTTGAAACTGTACTGTCAAAAGCATATAGAAAGTAGTTCTGCCTTATATTAGCCTTTATGATGTGTTCAAAATGACAAGTGATGTTGATGATATTAGCCAAGCAACTGCATCCATATGTCTCATCCCTTTTCTGGAGTCTAGAATGCATTACACTAATGATATTTTCCACTTGGTTTCGAAACACCAAAACAGTTGACAGGAGAAGTGCTGTTCCGAGGCAGAAGAACTTGGAGTTACTTACCATTCATTAATATCCACTCCTGCAATGAGGAAGATTTTGGAAACAAGAAATGAGCACAGCATTTGTGGTGATAATTTTATTGAATGCTGTAGACAGGTATCCAAGGGCAATCCATTTATATTTCTCATGTTGGCCTGCTACATAACACGTTATTTTAGAGCAAAGAAAGTATTGAAACTCTAGCATGATTATATCAGAAAACACTGCAATAATGGAATTAATTTGCCCTAGCAGGCCTATGAAGATGATCCCACAGTATTTACTGTATTTAAGTAAGCCAGTCATAGGAATTCTTTAAAGGTGAGATTAAACAATGGAGAATTACGTGTGGAGCTTGAGTAGGTTTTACCCTTTTGAAGTTCCGTAGGTAGCAGAAATGGTCCCCAGCCCTTACCTTGTCAAATGTACATTGCTATAATCAGTTGGCCTAGGTGAAATGGTGCTAGACTTAGATCTTTTACCGGTGACATTGCAGTGTTTTCAAAGACATGCTTAAGGGTCAAAACAAGGCTAAGAGCAGGAGAGCTCATTGGCTCTATGAATATGAAAACAAAAAAGCTGAGTGGCGTGAATACATGACTAGGAAGACAGCAATTGTTTGAGGAAAATGACAAATTCAATGCTGAGCAGTCATTTATTTCCCCTCCTATGGGAACAGACGTGATGCCTTCTTTTTAAGGAAATTGCCACTGGATATTTAATATTGTTATATGCTTTATTAATAAACTAGTGTGTGCATGTAGTGGATCACCTACAACACAAACTCCACACACCATAACATCTAACCTATTCTTTTAGCAAGCAGAGAGGACTAGCTCTAACCAAGGAAAAGAAAGAGCTTGCATCCTCCATAGATCCCACCCGTAGCTAGTGATTGAATCTGGATAAAGCCACTAATGAGCAAACACTCAAAATTACCATTCAGACACCTGTGAATTTACCAGTATTCGAAGACATGACTTCCACATGAAAAGGGCCAGAGAATATATGCCACACCACAATATGACATATAAGTGAGCAAAAATCCCCCTGTGGTTCTAATGTCAAGCTTTTTTTGTATCAGGAAAAACAGACATACATGAAATATTTCTCTGTATTCAACAGAGTATTTTGTGAAGTTCTGAAGATTTGACTATGCTTCCTTCCTAAAATTATCTGATCAATGTAGGGTCAAAAAAGGTTGCCCAAAGCTCCTTAAGTATGCAAAAAAGCAAATTGATGGGTCAAGATGGTTCAACAGCTAAAAGACACCCAAAATTTGGAACATAGGCTCTGACATATTTGAGTTTATTGTCCCCTTGAGTTTTTCATAAGCAAAGGGCTATGGATTGGAGAGGCTTACTGATTACATTTGTACTAGTAAATAATATGGGCCAGGGACTACTTTTTGGCTTGGAGGGTAATTGTTATGACATGGTCTGCACTCATAAATCTAAACACTTGCCATTCAAATATGGGCACTTCCAAATTCCTCTGTTGGCAACAGTCTCTGAGCTGTGTTGACTTGCTTGTGATGTCTGAGACCACTGCTGGCCTGCACTGCAAGTGTGCAAAGGACTGCACTAACAATTTAATTTTATGGACAACTGTGTGCCAGTGCTCAGGGCTATGTCCCTACCATGTATGCTCATTGTCCCTACAAATATTGTTTTTGTTCCAAGCCTGTCTGGGTTATGGATTTGTCTGACCGTTACATTTCTGTGGAAATATGAGGTGCAGAAGAAGTAAAAATCAAGTAGGACAACCAACATCCTAAACTTGGAAGGAAATCGTTTCTGACTTGTGACTAGTGCATGATGTTCCCATCAGCACAGAGAGCAATCACACAGCACACTGCTTAAACTATCATTTGGCTAGACATTCAAAGTAACTCAATGCCCACAGGTAAGCCAAGTTTTTAAATGTATTCCATGTTATCTGGCAGTTATTTCTTTTGAAAAACTGGTGGCAAACATCGTGTTTGTTGTGAGCACTGAACTCCATGAAAAATGTACGAAGTCACTGGTGTTGGTCAGCTAAAACTCTGATTCTCAGCCTTTTTGAAAATCTAGTTGAATTTTGAAGGTTTTACTGGGACTTTTATTGATTCATAGACATAACAAGAAACTTTCCACAGAGAAATAAATATTCAGTGTGCAAAAATACACAATAATGGGTTTGGGGTTCTTAAATGGTACAGTAGATATGTTTTTCCTTAGTCTGTATGCTATAATATATGCATGTATTTCATTACTGTGATGAAATAAATTAGATGCTAATAGCTGCTGTCAGGTGAATCTGATGCAAAGATTATAGCAAACTTAATGAAAGTAAATGGATATGCTAAAAGGGAAAGAAGAAGAAAAAAGTATTTCCCTTGCAAACCCTGGAAGGTCTGCTGAAGTTAGTCTTGAGTCAGGTGGATTGTAGAAAATGTTAACATATTTTATAGCCGAGTGTATATAAAAGATGCCATGAAAATCAGCAGAAAGCTTGCGAAAGTACTGACAAGAGCATGAGAACACATGGAAAAGCACCTTTGATGTTTTTCCTGATCAAGGAAATGGTTAACTATTGTTTCCTTTTACAGACTTTTAGATTAATGTTTGTGCATAAACAACATTACTCAAAAAATATACATTCCTTATGACATCAATACTTGATTCAGATGGAAATAAACCTGGAACTCTGGATTTTGTCTATTTGGGAAGCATTAATTTCCTGTATGTTGAGAGAGAAATGCATGACAGTTTCTGGTTTACAAACAGATGAAAGAAACCAAAACATGAAAAATTGTGCACAGAGCTGATAAGTCATTATGGAAGGTCGACAGAAAGTAGCAACAAATCAAAATGACTTATACATTTATTCTGCACCAGTTAAATAAATATTGTAAGAACAGTGCTGAATGTGGCTTATAGTTATAGCTCCAAGAATTTCATTATACATCTACAATGTATAATGGTGCACTGAGATACCACAAGTAACTTGAAATAAGCTAGTCAAGGCTCAACATGTTAGCAGGAAACTCTGCCTAGGCAAGTTCACCCAGACTTTATGCTAGGCTGGAAATTGCTATGCCACACATTTCTCTGAAAAATGTAGCCTGACCTGTACAACCACGAACAGTTTAGACTCAAACAGCATTTAGTTTGCTAAAGAGGACGATAGCTCTGCACGTTTTCTGTTATTAGCTGCTTATAACATTAGAACTTAAAATATCACAAGATCAACAAGAAATGAGATCAGGCCTTGACCAAACATATTCTCTGGATAAATATATTTGAAAGAGATAGTGTCCATCTTTTCATAGTCTGTTTCAAAGAAAACTGAAATTTAACGTGCTCTCCTGGCACTGAAGTTGAAGTAAGAACTCCTCCCCATCATCTGTATCCAGCTTCAAACCACGGCTGCCTTCCAGTGATGGCTCAGCATTTGTCCGCATCTTAACAGGATATTGTAAGCCTAGCCTGTGGGCAGTGCAGGAAGTGCTTTCTTCCTGCTCTGATATCACTGGTATGATAAGCAGCCCAGAGCAGTATATAATTGCCTAATGGCATCCAAGCTGCATTCTAGGCACGGCTTTAAAGGAATTACGGTACATAGCTCTACAGTAGTTCAGCTATTGCTAGCCTGTCATAATTAAGGCAGAAAATTAGTCATGCTGGGCTTTGGTTTTGTTTTTATTTTTATTTCTGTGCAACAGAATGAACCTTGGGAAAAAAAGCCAGAGCTTTTCATTTTGGAATTAAAGTTGTTCAGTGGCGAGATGCCACATGTATTCCTGTATCATCCCTTTATTGATACTGGTTATAATTTTAGAACAGTCAATATCTTAGTTGGACAGCAGAAGAAGAGGTAAATTATTTAATGCAGTGTCACAATGTCTTTGAAATGGTTGCTTAAAGTTATAATGTAATTTATAGAATGACTGACTTTTAGGAAAAGTCAATGAAAAGATACAAAGATCTCTTAAACATACGCTCAGACATGTACATGCACACATACATCCTCATTAATTGTTCTCTGTTGTTATTCAGCTTAAGATTTCTATCCTACTTCTGCATGGTTTCTTGTTTATGTATGCATTTCGTTACCAATAAATGACTCTCAAAATACTTTAGCTGTTCAGTTTGGGTAATAACCCCAAAAGGTAGGATGATGCTTTTTTTTTTTTTTTTTTTAAAGGCTACTTCAGTTTTTCTGGGCCTTGGAAAGTGGGCTGCAGTTTGAGTAGTTCCAGACCTTAGGCTGACCAGGGTTCCATCTAACCACCAAAATGGACTGGAAGGTACAGAAATCACACAGACGTAGTGATTGTCATTATCTTTGCCTATTATAGCAAATTATAAGGTGCTGGTGTCAGGTGACTAGAGGAACGAAATGAGATATATCAGGACTGCTGAATGAATGAGAGCAGATGGGCTGTCTGTGACTGCAATGGAATATTGTCTTCCACACAGGTCCCACTCCTCTCAGCCTTTTTGTTCCACTGTCTGCCCACAAATACTGTTGAACCTAATGTTAAAGATCAGCGTTACCCTGTCAATGACCAGTCTATATGAGCGGTAGCCATCAACTACAGTGGTGATTCTTCCAGGTGAAGTGGCAAAGTGTTCTCCAGCATATCGAGATGTTCCAAACCTTATAACAATTTGTGATTACAAATACTATGTAACCATATTGTTGGGTCTTGGTCATGGTTTTAAATCATTTTGGTCAACATTTGTAGAATGCTGGGAATGGCATAAAAATGGCAAAAGAAAAAAAAGATAGCACAAAGAAGTGCTCAGTTCTGCAGTGCCAGCATTAATTCAAATTTGCGCAACCTGAAAACAGCCTTCTTCACTTTAAGCATCTATCTTTAACACTTGACCCCAACCTGGACCTGCTCTTGTGTTGTTTTAGGATTGTGTAGAGAGCTAGCTTGTTGTCTATATCAACTCTGCTTCATGTGTTGCAGAAACTAGGAACGCATCTAGTAAATGAAGCACGGGAGTTATAGGGCAAGGAAGGAAAACCTCTCAGCTGAAGCTGTTACACGATATCCTGAAGATGAACTCAGTTGAAGTCTATGTTTGTGCCTGGAACATATGAAATGTCATAAAATGCAATAGCAATGAAAAAAATATATAGCTCTTGATTTCTCACACTGGGTGCTCCAAATGAGTGTAATATTTTTTACCTGATTCTTTCTGTGACTCAGCCTTCCAATGGTAAGATGAATATTTATCACGATCTCACATGAAAATTGTTTGAAAATGCTGTCATTATGGTTTTTAAAATCAGATACAGTTATGATAAAAACTGTGTAAGAATGTCTGTAAGAATATTGTTTATTCCATGTAGAATGAGTTTGAATTTATCATAATAAGACAAGGTCAGGCAATGATCACTGAAGATATAAGAAGGTATCAGTATCATTCCATTTACTGGTCATAGTTTATCTTGTTCTATGAATGAAGTTAGTGCCCAAGGAAAAATGAAAATGTGAGATGTAATGAAAAACTGACTTTGCAATCTGAAAATTTCTGTATATTTTTGCCATTAAAATATACTTTCCTGTTATACATAAACTTTGAGAACGCAACTATAATAAATTAAATGTAAGAACGTCACATACATCCACCACATACATTTGTTTCATAAAAAACACATCAAATGAGGGCCTTCTCTTTGATTAAAAATTAGAGAAAAAGTGACAGAATGAAGAAAGAAAAGCTTATTTAAATTGATAGTGACTGTTTTACAACAGTCCTTGAGATAAGACTTTGAAGGCTGGCTTCTCAGCTGGGATGTATTGGCTATGTACCCATGGAGCTGTGCCAGTCTACGAGTGCTAAGGATGTGGCCATGTGTTAATAAATACCATAAATTTTTAGTATAATTATCTTGGATAGACTATCTATTTCTTATACCATGCATTGTACTTGGGTTTGGTTGTAAATGAAGGTGGAGTGAAATTTCACAGCTGATTTTCTAAGAGGCTTATGAAAGTCAAAACTGAAAGGGCAGCCATAAAGCAATACAATATTTCAGAAAAGAAGCTCACATTGCACTTTAATTACCATGTTCTTTTTGTGGTTTTCTGATCTATGTCACTCCAAATAGGACCCGCTACACAGTAACACTATACTGCAGCGGTCCGCCTGTACCATAGTAAAAGTCGGCAAACATGCTCATAAATCAAAGTAACATCTACAAAGGAGTGCATATGTACACACACACATGCAAACACGCTGGGTTTGAAAGCTAGGTGAGGTCTTTTCTGTCAGCCAGTCCCTTGCTTTCCATTTCCCCCAAAAGATCATGCAGGATGCGGCTTGAAGTGCTTTCCAATTAACAAAGCAGTTTGTATAACTCCCCCTTCACACTTGCTGATGTGCTTGTCGTGGGCAGCCCTCCCCTCCTGGCCAGCTGGCAGCCGGTGGTGCTGCGGGGTGGCCAAGGACAGCCGTGCTTCATGGTGCAGCCTCTCCCACTGGTGACAGGTCACGGCAGAATGGGGCTTCTGTGCCGTGAAGCAGTTTGAGACCTGCTGAAATGGATGTGGCTAGGGAGCTGCACTGATTTCCTTGCAGTCTGTATGAGGATCCAGCAGCCTAGTATATGTCCTTGTACAGTGGTTTTTCATTGTCGCAGTCTAAGCTCATTAATGACAGAGAGACACTTCCTTACAGTCGTCGCCCTACATGGACATCTTATTTCCTCTGTGCTATCTGTGGCTAAGAGAGAGGTGGGATCCAGACCCAAGCCATTAAACACCAAAGCAGTGCTTCACCTCCTTGCCTCTTTATTGCAAGTAATGGCCTTCACAGATCTTCAGCACTTTTCACTCTCCTCCCCACCTCTCAAGTCCTGCCTATGCTTTGTGTTAAAATCCTGTATGAACGCTGCTTTCTGAACTGGCAATGGGCAAGCTCCAAGATGCTAGACTGACAGCCTGAGG
This sequence comes from Chauna torquata, assembly GCA_013399475.1. NCBI lineage: Eukaryota > Metazoa > Chordata > Aves > Anseriformes > Anhimidae > Chauna > Chauna torquata. Next base: position 116,083 of record VXAL01018940.1, read on the forward strand.
AGCTAGACCTGACTCCTGGCCAGCAGTGATGTAACAGGTGACTTTGGTGAAATCACCTCTGTGAGTTTTAACTAAGATTTAAAGGACTTTTTCTCCTCTGCCAGACAAAGCTACAGTGTATAAAACCAGTCAAAGACAAACCTCACAACAGATTCAGTTCTTGCATGAAGCTATTAAGCCTTTGCTAAAATTGGAAATCACAAGAAAAGCTGACCCTAGCGTGACTTGCACTGAGCAACGCAAGGTACAGAACAGCTGGAAAAAAGTCGACATTGCCCAGCTTTCAAAACAGATAGGTAACCGTAGGCATTGCTTTGATTTATGGATACACCTGTGGTGTGCTAATCTAAGAATTACATTTTCCAAGTTTTTATGTGGGACAAGCCAGGTCTGTGATGTTTCCATCACTATGGCAGGAATCCCACTTGTGCCCTCTGCCTGGCTGTGCTCGATCCAGTAATGACTCAGGCTGCGTGAGTACATCTGCGTTTGTGTCTGTACGTGTGTTTATATGTGCTTGCATGGGTGCGAGGTCTTTTTTGCACACAACATTCACTCCTTTTTCTTATGTGCCCTCTGATAATGAACAATACTAGGGTGGGGAGGTGGGCTTTATTGCTCTATCTTAATGTCTAGTAATAGCTCCGTAACTGCAACAAGTTTTCTTTCTGAGATGAGACTCAAAGCATTATCACGATTTCTCAGTCATATCCAGTGTTAAAAGAAAGACCTGGTTTTCACTGTCATGACTGCACAGAGGGAACTAAATGACTGCAGAAGTAATAACATAAAACCAGCCAAACCCTCGGTTCTCTCTAAGAAATAAAGGCAGTGTCTAGGGTTCATGTTTCAAGATAGGTTCTGGCTGGATGTGTGCTCCCTTTTCATTTGGAAAGAAATTCATAGATAGTGCCCTTTCCATGCAGTTTGACAAGTGCACTCAGCCTGCTGCTGTGCAGCTTTTGGATGATTTCATTTTCTATAAAAAGAAGGTGATCTCATCTTCAGTGCTTAAAGATGTATCACCCTATCTTTTTCCCTTGCCTAGTATGAAGGGGAATTTGAATTTATGAAGCCTGAAGCCTGGCTTGACTATAAAAGGAGTGACCTGAATGACAGAAAGGCATTAGCTTTAACCCCTTCCCCACTTCTAGTGTGTACAGTCACTTAGAGCAGCCAGGAATGGAGGCTGGCGCAAGGTTTGTATGGTGGGCTGCACAGACGCTGTATTGCTCTATTGTCGACAGCCTCTCCCTTTGAGCTGCAGTGCCACTGACCTGTGCCCATACCTGGGTTCAGATCGTGTGTAGAGTGCTTTGCTCTAGAAAGAGAGGTCAGGATAGACCACCCAGCGTGTTGCCTGGATGGACTGTGAGGGGACTGACAGCCTCCCAGAAGAGAGAGATTCTGTATTTCAGGGATTTATCAACATTTCCCAAAACAGGAAAGTGCAGTTGGGACCCTGAAGTCACATTTTGGTGTGCTGACTGATCCGATTTTTCAAAGGACCTACGACACATATGTAAGTCAGTGAGAAATGCTTAGGCATTGAGGTACTTAGGCTTTTGCAGATCAAGCTACTTATTTAGGGGCCAGATATTAAAGGTCTTTAGGCTCCAGAAACCTCTTGATGCAGTGCACCTAGATTTGAATTGAGGATTTAGGAACCTAATTCAAAACATTCTGGCCTGAGGTTGTTTTGGCCCATCTGTATGCAGCAAGGGTGACTGCAGAGTAGCCATTTCACCTTAGCTCCCTGCTTGTATTTTCATACCATAGAGGTGCTTTTCTGCAGAGTCATTTAGTAAACTCAGTCTAACTCATCTAACTCCAGCAGGAATTTAAAAAAAAAACAAAAAAACAAAAAAAAACCCACAACATATAAGGGCCATATAACTGTGGTGAGAAGAAAAATTTGTGCACAATACCTCTTGCACTGTACATTCAGACCTTTGTGCATTCCACTAGTTCCCATGAAGATAAGACCTAAGAGGACATGGACTGTAATGCAGAAATGGTCACCAGTACTGTACTCATGGCATTTTCTAGCTAAATATTCAACTTTTTATATTTTATCACCACTTTGTTCCAGGCTACAGCTGACAGCACATACCTCAGACTGCAGTCCAGCCCAATGTTTAAATTTCAGTTCCCTTCATTGCACTGCTTCTTCAAGAAAGACCTTAATAACTTCATCCAGTAGTTTTAAAATGGGCCAAACAGATGCTGAATTGCCATGAACACAATAGGTGTACTAACAAGAAAGTAAGTTTCCAATATCCCTAAGTGTCTTTTTTTCTTTGTTTTTCCCCTGAAAAACATGAAGCTTTCAGTCTGATTCTAATCAATAGGTTAGTCATTTCAGTTTACCTCAGCCATCACACACTCAGAAGTTGCTCTATATCGAAATTCATTTTCTACTGCCTTCAAGCCAAGGCTCAGATCTTGCTGCCATGTGCAGCACCTCTCATTAGGAGTATCATTGTTAATCTGTTACTGAGACAAAAGAGACAGCTTGCATGGAAGCACTGTAGAAAAGGGTGACTTCAAAAGAAATGATTTTATACTGTGAGCAGTAGATGAGCTGATGTTATGATGCCCACAGATTTTGTTTGGAGGGGAAATTGGATTGCTCTTGCACACAGCCCATTTTCCCTTAGGTTTCTCATTACACATTCCTCAGTCCTGTCACAAACAGTTCAGAAGCTTTCCAAGCACTCTATAAATTGACTGAATTTAGCATACTAGAGAAATACATAGAGGAATAAAAAGGAACTCAATAACAATTATGAATAAAAATACAATGCATTTGTATAATGTCTTTCAACAAGACATTTCAAAAAACCTTTTTAAGCATCAATGAAGTCTCAAACACCTCTTGAAGGATGTATGTATATGGTTTACTGGTAAAATACAGCTGCTGTCAGGGTGCAAAAAAACAGCTACATAATAACTTACTGCAACATTACAGTTCAGAAAGGGAGGTGTAAGGATTGTGCAACTGAAAACGCAGCATGATTTAGCAGGAGTAAAATACAGAATGATCTTAGCTGCAAGTTGGCTAGAACTTCAGGAGTTACAGTTCTGTGAGGTCTTTAATGACTGACCTCAGTGAGCGGGCAGGATTTTTGTTCTGTGTTACACCCTAACTGGGCATTGCTAACACTGCAACCAAACAATAGATCCCTTCAGATTCTGAGTAAAGGGACCCTACTGATCCCTTTCTACCAACAATACCATCACCAGAAGAGAACAGATACTTTATTAAAATATAGCTACACATCTTCTCTTACAACAAAAGAATTATCTTTACAGAGAATAAACCCATCCTTTGACCCTACTTTTGGGGTTCAAGTCTGGAAGTTTAGGCTTCTACAAACACCAAAATACAAACTGAAAGTAGATCCTAGGAAGTTTGCTTTGGGGGTATTTGGTGAAAAGTTTACTAAGGAATAAACTTTGAAGCATCAAACTTTGTGCAAGTTTGAAAAAAGTTACAGAAATAACAGAAAAACAGCAACAACAACAACAAAGGGACAGAATATTCAAAAGTTGAATTTGCCGTAAACTTTCCAAATTGGAATGCTGTGTCATTTAAGTATCACTCACTGAATGTTGCCTTCTCAAGAGATTCTTGGACCTATAAAGAATTGGGGCTTCATTTGCAAATGGATCCTCTCTTTCTATACTACAGTCCAAACCTCTATTCAGAGCACTTCCTATTTATGGACTGCTAAAAATCTAGATGCAGATACCTTGAGACAGGATGCCCCTTAAAACCGGCATCACACTTTACTGTGCAAATGTCGTGCCCCTAAAATGTCAGTAAACCAGAAGGTGACTGAAGCTGTTGCATAATAATAATAATAAAAAAACACTTTTATCATGTGATCTGTAAAATATTTTAGGTTATAACTATTAATCAAAAGACTTTCTGAAAGAAAAGATAAACATGAGGAGAGGAACCAGCTTCCTGAATTATCCTTCTACCCTTCAAAGGGAGTCGTTCTCAGGTAAGCTTCTAAGGGCATCCTGTCAGCCATCTCACAGATGCCTAAAGGCAGCACCTCAGGGGAGGTCTTCTGACACAGAGGATTTTTGTGGTGGACTTTGAAGCACCATTGTCATTCAAGAGCAATCAGAAAACCTGGGATATAAATGGAGACAGTGAGCCCTGGGCAGCACCCTCAAGGCCTGGTTCTGTTAAGTCAAACCCTGGTGACTGCTGCTATGAGGTGCCTCAGACAACCCCAGACTAAAGCCTAGGCATACTCAAAGTCTATTTTTCTTGCTTTTATGCTTTTATTTTCAGTTTAACATGAAAATTTTTCTCTGTCTTGTTTGAATAAACTGCATTGTTTTCATTTGGAGTTTCTTTGCCATTTAAAATGCATTCCAGTGAGCCTGACAAATGAGGAATGCTTTTGATTTCTCCAGAGGTACACACCCGCATGAAGGCAAAACAGTGCTACAGATAAACCAGGTGAGCTTTTGAGGAACTGGGGTATATCTTCACCAAAGCTGAAATGCCAGTGTGAGGCAGAGAGCGTCAAGGGCTAGAAGGGGAGAATTCATCCCCAGCAACCAGGAGAAAGACAATCAACAGCTTCAGAAAAACCCAGATTATTTAATACAGTTTGCAGTTTGAGTTCACCTCAGTATGGTGCTAGTGTTATGTCAGTGGACCCTGAATCAGCAGTATTATTATCAGCAGTATCTGTTTGCCATGAACAAAAGCAAAAAAAAAAAAAAAAAAAAGTTATTTCCCCCCTTTCTTACCAGCTTTTTCTCCTTTATCACCAAGAAGAGTGACGTTAATGATGCAGTTTTCAAACTCATTATTTCCTTGAGAGCTAAAACTCCCACAGGGGACTGCTGGAAGTACACAGCCTAGGGATCAATGAACTAAAGTGAAAGACACTAATACAGAGTTATTCAAATGACGTTTTACTGGCAGCAGTTTTCTCTAATTGCAGAATCTCTAGAATATGTTATGTTACATTACCTGAATAATGATTTTTAAAATAATTGTGAGTCACACCATAAAAATATGAGTATATAACAAGTCTATTATATTGCCAATTGTACAGAGAGTATGAGAAGGCATAAAATACATGTCAGTTTTAAAGAGGAAATTTGTTTAAATCCATGGGAAGCATAGCTTTTACTAGTCGTGAGCTCTCACATTAACTGGAAATGCAGGTACCCCACACTTCAGAGAATTAGTTCTTAGTCATCTAGTTCTGATAAAAAGCAAGTAAAAATAATCCATTATAAAAATAATATTTGCAAAGCTTGGTTTTGAGTTCATAAAAGAAGACTATTGTTAGAAATTTGATGGGTATAAGAGTGCATTTAGTATAGTAACAAGTCCAGTATCTCTGTGTTCATGTTGGGCAGAAAGTTTTAAATACTTTCACATTTCAAGCCCACTGCCTGGTAGTGGTTAATCCCACAAATCCTACAGAACTGATTCCCTGTTCATGGGCTGGCTGAGTTCACCCTGGACAGCCATCTGATTAGGAGAAGCCATTCTGAGTTTTTCTAGGGTGAAGCCATGGGGCAACCATTTCTTGAAAGACAAAATCAAGTATTTTCCATATTTTCTACCACTGCAAAGTGGAAGTCTACACTGATGTTGACTGAGAAAAAATATTAGTTCACTTTCATTTCACAGTCAAGGTTTGTCATCTTCCATTTAAATCAGAGGCAGTGAGGAGCACCAACAGCACCCTGGTCTGACACTTAATCATGGGGTCCAAGACTGTTCTTCGTCCAGCTCTCCAGCTACCCGCACTGTTTGCATGTAACTATGCATTTGGACTGAGCTGCAGAGCACCCTGCAGCGGAGGAGTCCAAGTATGTTTGGCACCTCTGGCAGCCTAACCTCTCCTTCATACAGACTCTACGGTTGCATTCATACGCTCATGTAAATACCAAGAGAACAGCTGCTTAAGTCAAGAGTATTTTTTGATGTTTTGTTTTTAAAGTATATTGTAGACCTAACTATGGCAACGTGTATGTAATACTTTATTAAACAAACAAATTAATTATTTGCTCACCAAATGAAGGGACATTCCTAAGATACTCAGATGCAAATGTATCTTGCTCCCAGGCCCTCTTCTCTAGCTCTTTTTCAGCTTCATTTTGCTTAGATTACCCAGGAAGTCAATGCATGGCTCTTCATGTGGAATGTACTTCTCAAGCCTGTAAATATATTATTTCACTGTAATGAATGTGAAATGCAAATTCATCATTCGCTATGCAATGCACACATTATAGGTGTTACCCAGTGATGAAGATATTTTATTGTGCAGATAGGGCTCAGAATAGATACTGCTTTTGATATGCCTGCAAATCCAAGCAGTGTTAAGCTGTAAGTGTTTAAGCTGGGGAAAGCTGTTGTTGTCTTGCCTCATTAAATCCTTTATTGTCACCTTTATTACTGTTGGTGACATCTTTCAGAAAATTTGCATTGAAAGTTGTTGAGTTCTCACTAGATTTTTTTCACTGCTAATTATTAAGGCTAACTTTTTGTAATGTTAGACAAGCTCTTCTATAACCATGTTGGTAGGGTGGTCACAGTATCATCAGCAAAATCTAAATCTGAAGTGAACTGTTGTTAAGCTATCTGGTGCTGTATAAAACAAATGTTAAATTCTTTCTCATATAATTACCCATTCTCATAATGAAGCAAGCATAAACTTGAAACATGAGAAGACATTATCATTTGACATGGAGTTCTGTGCTACGCTATTCACTGAAGCTGTTTACTTAAAATATAAAGCTAAGCCTTGCTATAATGTTTAGATGTCTTTTATTTTCATTGGATACCATGACATTTCAAGATATTCCAGAATGACACTGATGCTGAAGTCTGTCAAAAGCTTTCCTAAAATATGTGAAGTTCGTGAGAGGCTATTGCTATTTGATTCTCTCTTTGACAACTATTCTTAGAGTAAAAAATCTCGTGGGCACATGGTTTTCTGGAAAGAAATGCGTCTTGCTCTTTCTTTACTTTTCCTCGGTTCGTCAATTCTCTTCAAGTCAGTGCTGCCTTTGCCTGCAGAAGAATGAAGGGACCCATACATTTAGGTCATAACTGGCATTTTGAATGAAATGCTATTATCCCATAGTTGCAAAAGCTCCTCTTGATCTCATAGGTTTTTAACTGTTCAGTGATTTTCCTTATAATCTTGTCAATTTCAGCTTCTTGTGTCTGATTTCTTTTAAAGCTTTTAATTTTTACCTGAAACTGCATTGGTTTTATATTTTTTAGAGCTTTTTCACAGCTTTATTTGTGATATGAAATGATTCAGTTTTTGGCTCTGCCTGTTTGATCTCTTTGTAAAAATCACTGGTTTCCCATGATGCTTGCCAATGTTCCATCTCTTAAGTATGATTTGTCCATAGGCTTGTTTTCTTTTTGCTGTTTCTAACATTTTTCTCTGTTTATTTGTAACAAGTCTTCCAGTTGGTATAAACTTGCCAGTCAGAACGCTGCTTTCCTTAATTAAGTGCTTTACAGTGATGCCTTTCAGAAACTGTTTCAGCTTTTGTAGTGATGTTAATGCACACATTTGCTCTTGTTTCTCCTAGCACTTCCTTTTCCTGCTGTATGCTACACAGTGGTTTTTTTGTTTGTTTCTTTTGCTTTGTTTTGTTTTGCAGCTTCTTCTTCTGGAGCCATTTTTTGAGGCTTGGATGCTTGCTTCAGCTTACAGCTCTTCTTTCACAGAGCTTTATGTATCTTCACTCATCAAACTTCAGATTTGCTTGTCTAGAAAATAACTGTAATTATTAAGGTTTCCTCAGTATTTTCACAGCAAAGGTGCCATGGTACCGGTCTAAGAATCTCAAAACTTGGTATCTCATTCTTTGTTTCGATTTGATATTCTTGTTGTTATGCTTTTATGTTAGCCTTTTGCCCTCTGTAAAATTTTAGAGCTTTAAGGATTTATATATATTTTAGATTTCATTTCAAATCTTACCTCACATGAACTACTTTCGCTTTCCATGACAGCACCTGCATTTCCTCCAACATTCCTGGAGGTTTTCTGCAATTAACCTTTTCAGGAAGGTGGTCTGGGTTAATAACAGCCTTTTGTTTTCAGTGGGTTGATTTTAACAAAGAACCAATTCACTATTCACCTCACGAATGCTTGTGCAGTCACAAGAGACAACGGAGGCTCAGTGATGGGCACAGATAGCATGTAGGGTGGAACACCTCTACCCAGCTACAACACTGGTTTATGCCAGCTTGAACAGTTAGCGAGCTCCAGTGTGAGGAGGTGATCCTCTCAGCAGTGTCATCTGTCAGGATCTGAAGGCAACTGTACAACTGAGCATTTACCTCTGCTGCACCTTCTGGGAGTGCTCACCATGGCACAAATCATTTTGCATGTGTCATGGCTAGTATGTCATGCAGGTCTAATGGGCTGGTAGCTGGCTTCCAGATCGGAAACACTCCTCTGTTCTGAAAGTCATAATTAATGATAATCTTACTGAGTTTTGCTTCCCTTAAAATTTACAACTCTGTTGTCACCTGGCAGTGACTTTTATCAGCTCCTGAACACCGATGGTAGCTTCCTCCAACAGATTTGAAGCTACGGTTGTACATTTTTGCCACCTCATAACTTTTGCTGTTGTACCCAGTTTTCTAAATGCCTCAGACCCACTTTGCTTTATCTTTAAAGTAAAGGATTCTCAACTCTGCAGTTACCTAGTAGCTTTTGCAGACTTACCAAGCCTGCAAAGAGGAAACCCATTATTTAAGCAGGTTGCAAGTTGTGTTCTTGCATCTTAATTTGTTTCTACTGGGATAGTCTGTGAGCTTATGATTGAGCTTATGACCTTGAGAGCCAGGGCATTTCTGGTCCCTACTCTCAAATTATCCACTTTGTATGACTCTGTCCAAGCTAAATGTATTGCTAGTATAGGAACCGATAAGCATTTTCACCATGATAGTGCATATTCCAGAGAAGTAATAGTATGTGTTGAGCTGTAGGACTCCTCTCCTAGAAGGAAATGGGAAAGTTATAGCCCTTTTCTAGCACTCTATCCCATCTGTTGGAGTAAAGGAACAAAATTAAAATTCTTATCATTTCCTCTTTTATAATTAGCTGAGACAGTCTGGGCAAACATAAAAACACTTGTTAGGCTCGACAAGTCAGACTCAGATCTGCTGAGATGTACAGGAAATATTAAATATATCTATATAGATTAGCCCACCTCCAGCTACATCCCACTCTCCCTTCCAAGAGTCAGTGATGTACTCTACAGTTTCTAACTTCCAATATGACACAAACTTTAGCACATTTTCTTCCTAGAAAATGTATACATTTAATTCATACAGCAAGCTCAAATATGAAAACTAGTCATAAAAATAGTTTGGGAAGTCTTCTGGAGAAAAATGACTTTCCATCAGCCCTGAATACAGACAACCTAAGAAGCTCTCCAACTTGTCAACAGAAAAGTTACTTATCTTAAACAAAAATGCACCAAACAAATAATTTTCCATGAAAAACAATTTTGACAGGAAATTTTCATCAGCCTTTGTGTAAGCAAGTGACTCTCTTGTTACTACTCCCACCTCCTGCCCACTGCCTCATCTGCTGCCTGCTTGCATGTGAGCCTGCTACGTGCTGTTCAGAGCACAGAATACGAAGACCAGGCAGTACAGGCAAGGGAACAGCACAGGGCTCTTGCTCTGTGGGAGAGGTTCTTACTTGACCTTGACAATCGTATTGCTTCAGAAAGTAGGAGGGATGCAGCGAGGCTTGGTTGAGAAAACTGTACAATGCCCTCTTGTCCCTCCTTCTTCTGGCATTAAAGAGGCTGATCTCACACACAACAGGCAGAAACACAGTAGCAGCAGTTAGTCTGGAGTACATTGAAAAACTCAAAGAAAGAGCTGTTTATGAAAGCTGTTGAAACTGAGGTACTCTGATTTCCACAGTGAACCTTTATACGCTGCATAAAACATTAAGCCACTTTTCAGCCTTTTAAAGAAAAAACTGCTCATGGGTGTCTTCCCTCAGGCCTTTCCAGAGGGATTTGCTGGGAAGTAGCTATGGACGAAGTCATAAATAGGAGTTTGCCCATGAAAACAGACCAGGAAGAGTGGTCGCACAATTGAATGAAACCTCCTTACAAACCGAACTCAGTCATTACTCTTGGCACTGTGGTATATCAAGTAATTGAAAAAGGCGGCTTTCATGACAGATACACCTCCCTGTACTGGCAATGCACTTCCTCAGCCACTTCAGGGATTAGAGGACAAGAACGGTTTGGCAAGGCACATGTACAGAATAATTACCAAATTCTGGCTCAGGCATGAAAACAAGGCAAAAAAAAACCCTCCCTGAATTCTTCAGAGAAGCTGACCGAAATAGCACGAGGGCTTTTTTAAGTAACAGTTCAGTCATCCAGCTGTGCCAGAAATACAGGTCTCCATAACAAGATGTGAAAGGACTGGGATGTTCCATTACTGAGATTCCAATTAGATAAAATTGAGACAAAATTTGTTAATACTAAGCTGATTCAATAAGCCATCTTTAAATTCAAAACCCAGAATAGTAACCATTTCAAGCATGTTCTCAGTCATGCAAACATGACAGCCCAAGGACGAGCAACTTGAGAAGATTCATCTGGTGAAGCTTATCAAGAGGTGGTTGACACACATCATTCGATTTCTATTTTGGCTTTTCTCTTTTGAGTCAACCATTTTTTTGTCAAGAGTTTACAGTGATGTACTCAAAAGCACTTACTAAGTACCATTAACACGTATAAAGAGATATAAAACTCTTACATACTAACAGCAGAATCTTTTATTTTCTTTTTGGCACTAAGAGTAGGGCACAAAAAATCTAGGCATGTGGTCTCTATCATAATTTTTGTAGTTAGCTCACCGTGGTTATGGACACCTAAAGCTGTGTTTTTTAACCTCCTCTCCAAGTCACCCAGAACATGAGCCAGCTCCAGTCTGGCAGCCGATGTGCAGTATTAGCATGACACAGTGCCTGAGCTAATATGCCTGGTTCTCTGCAAAACCTCTCCTTAGACTCAGTGTTGCATTAACAGGAACTTCTTTGGATATTAGTCATTTCTTGAACACAGGCAATATCCTTGTTCTGAACACAAACTGGACACATTTCCCACTCTTTCCATTTGTGTGTGAGGCACTTGGAGCACCTCAGGCAGACAGCACACGAGCTAGGAATTATCCACTGAGTTCATACCACTACTCTCCTTAGTCTGTCATTTGGTCTGGCTTTACAGGACCAGCCTGAAGAAACTGTGAAAAATCCCATTGAGAAAAATTACAAAACAACCTGTCCATCAGAGGACTTTCTCTCGAAACCAAATGGTTAGTGGTTGGTTTGGGTTTTTCACCTCCCAGCTCAGGTGTTGCTGTTTCATTGTGAGTTTTACAGCTGTGAGAGGAAAAAAAAAATTGCAGGCAGACAAATGAGTCTCTTTGTACCTAAAATAACAGAAATCCTCCTCTTCAAAATATCCCTTAACCACTTACTATGGAGTGTGTGTACCTTAAGAGAATGTGTATTGTGTTCTCAGTGATATCTTTGACATCTTCCTGTGGTTAGCATCTGTGCTTACCTTTTGACCCAACTGATGTTTTATAGAAACACACTGAATCTTTTGAACGTGCAATTACCATTGAGAAATATTTCATGTTTATTGGTATACACCCCAATTAAGCTTTGAGAAAGGATTAGAGGTGCCACGTATTAGTTTATTGTTCAGTTCCTCAACAACTGTTCTTCACTCATCTGAAATCATGGCATGCTGCAGCACGTCCACCTGCTCTAGAAGCTGTCAGAGCTATTTAAGAAATATATATGTTATTTTTTGGAAACTTGCAAAGCATTAGCTATTATATCTCCACTGATAATTCTATTTATGTATTCATTTATGTATTCATTCCGAGGCTTCAAATCCATCAGCAATACCTCTGTGGTATTGCACAGTACTATCAAATATAGATGAAGTACCTCTCATTCCACATTTTCTGATAGTTGTCCAATACATCTTTCCAAATTCTCTTTAAATTAGAAAGTGTCAGGTACGACGTGGAAGATGAAGCTTTTCTATGTCTATCCCTGAGTACAATTCCCTAGAGCAGATCACTTATCAAAAGCCATTTCCTATTTTTCATTTAATTACATTTGCTTTTTCTATTAAGGATAAATGTCCCATTTTAAAGAGATAACCAGTGCTATACAGTGCAGAGAACATTTTGCTGGAGGGCCTGCAATCCTGAATCCGGTGTCTGACTCTTCTACTGACCTCCTTTGTCTGTTAGGATTTTTCCTCTTTTATGTTTCACTAGGTCACTTTCTCTTCCCACCTTCTCTCCAGAATTTCAGTTCAAATTGTGCATTAAAACAAACTCTTAATCTGTGCATATGTGATAATCCAAAATAGGTTCTGAGGAAGTGATGAGCAAAAAAGGCTCTTGAATATTTTACATGCACTGAAAGACAGGAATCAACAAAACACTACACAACATCACCACATAAAATCTGCCCTGGCACTACTTAGTGTTCATGAAATTATTTCTGACTATTCTGTTCCTTCCTCACCCCCTCACATGATCCTGTGGCACACAGAAATGGATGGTTTGATTTTACTTCCTAAAAAAAGAAAGTTTGACTTACATTAATAAATTTAGCTTGTCCTTTGGAAAATCTGGACACTGTATTCACTTCTGTTAGTTCCATCTGTGTTTTGTTATTAAAAGATTTCTCCATGGCAGAAATCAGACTGTTACTCTTCAGACTTCTGTTACAAAGTCCTTTTCCATTTCACGGAAACACTCTTGATCGTTTTAATAGGCCAAACTACAGTAAAATGTATGATTTGTTCTACTCCAGATGCTTTACATTATCATGTGGCTTCTGGGAGCAACAGCTTGGGTAGTGTCAGAGCTGAGTAAGAATATGCTAAAACAAAGGGATAAAAATAGAGCACAAGGGAGATAACACAAGGACAGGAAGAAAACTAGGAAAAAAAATAAAAGAAAATATTTGTCTTTTTAAAAATCACTAAGAAATAAAAGGCAGAGTAATACAATCATGACTACAAAACTCACTCATTTAAACATTGTTTCATTTATAAACACAAGTCATCCATATTACACACAGTTTTAAGGTGTAAAAGTTGCCTATATAGAAATATCAGCTAAAGTACCAGTCCAAAGCTAAGCTGGTTAGGCTGCAAAGGATGAGTGTATGTGAAGTTGTTATGATGTGCAAAGCACCCATATCCATAACTAAACATCCAGTGGCAACAGAGCTGTGCTCAGCTACTTGCAAAAACAAGACAGACATGGCAAATTTGCTCTCGTACTGCCAACTGTGGTTCAAGACACTGCTGGAGGCAGGACAGACTACTACAGGAAGCTCTGAAGAAAGCATTCAAAATGACTTTGAATCTGAATCTAGATCAAGCAGTTTTTCTCAAACACTGTCATCATTAATCATTCTTATCTGAAATAATTTCCCCAGTTAACGCCTTCTTACTTCAAAATCAAAATCAAAATCAAAGCTATTGAAGAGCTCTGCTTATTGAAATGTGGTCAGCAAAACTAGAAGAACACTATTACTTCACTCCTCTCCAGGCTGAGGAACACGGCTGAGGTCACAAACAAGGTTCTTCCATCCCTGTTAGTTCTGGGCCATGCTTTACATATTTTCTAGGGGACTGAAATCAATATACCTTCCCTTCCTCAGTACTGTTCAGCAGAAGGACTCTTGATTGACCTCTTTCCTTCTATTCTTGGACAGCCCAAAGGCGTGCTTGCCACAGCAGATACTTTGGCTTCACTTCCTTTGTGCCTCAGGTCTTCTCTGGGTAAAGCTGACGGGTTATGTGACAATCTCAACGCTTACTAGGAATTCATTATATTCACAGACAAATGTTTTCCTGAAGTACTTGCCTTCAAAAGGTATTTTGAGATTTTTCAGAACACTGGTGGATTTCCAAGTTTCATAGTCGCAGATAAAGGGAGAAATAATCTTTGAGTCGAAGATTTATAATTCAGTCTTTCCTTTGCAGACTCTGTAATCTCTTTGAAGTCGACAACAACACCACTTACTCTGCCTGCTCATGTGATCTCCTTCCTTCCTCACTAGCTTTAATACTACTTTACCACCTAATTCAAGGTAAAAGATGTTACTGTACACATACATTAAGAATAAGACCAAGTTTAGGGTGGATTTAATTTACTTCTCATTCAACATTAACCACATAATCCAGCCCAACACTTTGTGGAATCTCGGCTCTCAGATTCACCTCCACCTCTCCCAGGTGTCTTCCTCACCCCACAGTGAGTAAGACAGCCCAAGAAACTTTAAGTTTCAGTCTGCTTAATTCTGTCCAATGACACACAAGAAGGATATGTGAGTCTTGCTATATCCATAATCACATTCACACTCCGAATTGTGCATCACTTACAAAAGATGCCACAAATTCATTTGCTGAGTGGTGCTTGTGGGCAGTAAAGACATTTATACCTGTCTCTAGGAGGAAGCTCAGAATTACTTTGTTAGTCCTAGAGATCACAGGAGTTAAGTTTGTGGAAATTTGTTTCCAGTTTAGCTACTGTATCATTCTGTTCCAGAGTCAGGGAGAATTAGCTTTCCATGACTGCTGTACATGTGTGTCATTCGGCACCTTACAGGATGCAATCTTGATTAATTAATATCAATTCAGAAGGGAAACCAATAAAATAACTTGGTGACAATGAAACATTTCTGTATTTATAGCCACATTATAAGATTTCCAAAGGAGTATCTGCAGCACAAATAGTAATAGCCATGAAGACACAGTTCGTATCTCTGTGTTCAGAATAACCAGTGCCTTCTTTCAGGACTTTATCCTGAAAGACAAACAGAAACACCAGTTCTCTCTAGTTACCGTTGTGCCTGTCATTTGTAGAAATTGAGTGAAAGGAGAGAGGAGAGGCTCAGGGCCTGGAAAGAGAAAAAAAGAGAGGCAATATTAGCCGGCATGAGAGACGAGAACAGGTTGTGTGCTTGAACAATCTGAAAGGCAGCGGAGTATTTAAGACGCTGGTGGTTAGGCATGACAGTTTGACAGCCTCTGCTAAAAACCTTTTCCTTCAAACCATTTTGGCCTCCTTTCCTTTTCTCCAGAGAAGGAAAAATGGCAGCTGAGGTCCCTTGGGCCTGACCCTCTGTTGTTTGTGAAGGAGGGCAAAATACGAGCTTAACTGGAGCACCTGCAGACTCCTCCTCAAGCTAGCTCTTATCAGCACGAGTCCAGGAACCTGCCTGGTTTCTCATCCTGGTTGTAGGAGAACAGTTTGGTTGACTGGCCCAAAGCCATGCTGATACAGCAGACGGCCTACCGCTTCATACAGTTAGATGCAGATGAATTTTAAGATTTTCTAAAGTCTTAATGATTTAGATCTGAGTGTTTTATTTTGCAACTACTATTTGATAGTACTGAATCTGAAAAAGAGTTTTGGGGATGTTCCAGAAAAAAAAAGTGGGGGTGGGGGGCGAGTCCCAGTGCCTGCACACCTGCGTGTGTATTGGAGCTCAATTCACTAGAGGGAGCTATTGCCATTTCATTTCAGCTAGCTCCTTCACCAGAACCAAAGAACCACAGGAAAAAAGAAAATTCTCGTACAAAATAGTAACTGTCTGTTGATGTCCCATCAGTGGATAATTTTCTTCTATATGACCTAGACGTGTTTCCCTGCTTTTGACAGAAAGATAGGATAAAAGCCAGAGAGAGAGAATTCTGGATACTAGAATTGTAACATGACAGTAAGAGCAATGCTCTCTATACTTGACAGTGTTCACCTCACTCCCCTTTGAGAGTTCTACTTTATTCTCTTTCCATTTAATGTAAGTCCATTTTTACATGCAATATATTCAAGATTCTTCCTATAAAAATACATTACAACCTTATCTAGAAGACCTCTCCTACAGTCAAAGGTAGTATCTCTTGAAAACTGAGATGAATACTAATTGACTTTGTTAGGAAATATCTAAACCTCCAAAAATCTTAATTAGTGGAAAATAAAAATGACTGTAATTAAAGGCTAACTGTTGCCTAACTCAAAAATAATTCAGTTATAGTGATGGAAGCAAAATACAGTGAAATAAATCTCCTAACTAAAAATAGCATCAGATCCTATATTATGAGGGAATGAATTCTGAATATTAAAGCTTAAAGTCTGAAGAATAATATCTATACTAGTATAAACTCTAGTTTTCTAACTCTTGGAACACAGGAAACTGGCTGGAAAAGGTATGACACTGGTTAAACACTAATGTTTTCAGCAAACCTGAATATTATTCATGTTCAGAATGTGCAGTTTAAACTCAGTGTCTTAAAATTTGAGACCAGAAGGAAGCATTAAATGACTCGGTCTCACTCTATGTCACAGGACATGACCTTTCAACCACTACTGCATTACCCAAGTAACTTCTGCTTTGTACCTTACAGATATCTAATAATGACTTGAATTCACCAATAATTCATTAGTGCATTATTTGTCAAGGCTTGTTCAATTAGTTCCTGTTCCTGTTTAAAAAGTTACATTCAGTTTTTCATTTGTGTTTGCCAGGCTTCATTTTCCTTCCTCGCTTCTTCCTCCCTTTCTCTTTGATGAAAGTAACAGATTAGACTACCTAGTCTTTTCTTCCCACAGAGGTACTCATATGCTGTAAGTGCTCTCTTCACGCATTATATTTTGACAAACTGAAATCTTTGTCATAAGAAATGTTTTTTTTTTTTTTCCAGACATCATTTCTTCCAGTGATCTTCATCATGCTGCCTTAATTTAGTAGTAAAAATATCTCCTATTCCACTCACAAAGGATGACATTAGTCATTTTTATCTCAGCATCCCAACAGCATTTTTCTCATTGTGGGTCAGTTGATTCCTCCCTGTGATTTTTCAGTCCTTCTCAGAGCAAGATTTGAAGCTTCGCATTCCCCTATCCATAGGCAAGGTTTGCATTCCTTGTTCAGATGTGTAATATTTGCATCTGGCTATGGATTTTACTGGGCCTTCAGGGTCAATTTGTGCATTGCTTTACTTCTGTCATTTTATACCTTTTTGCTAATTTTAGTGTCACTTGTAATTTTATCAGCAGTGTGCATTCCCTATCATAAATGACAGATTTCTGCTACTTTCATTCATGCTACTGTCAACAATACTTTGGTACCACTAGGGAAGAGATTCTTACGTGCAAATGAAATTAGAGAACTATTGTATTCTTCTTGATAATAACTGCCTACACATAACTGTAACATGCCTATAGATGGGACGTCCTTGGTGTGCCTCAAAGGTACATAAATTCTTACCTTGCATACCTTTTTTGAAGCTGAACGTGTTGCAGGATGTTTTTATATGTAACAGTCACACAACCATATATAAGTATTGAGTTTGGAAATCTTTAGCTATAAAATGCTTTGGAACTACACAGTATGAAAATACCTATTAATTCTCTGACCTCAGCTAAAAATTTTCTTGATCTTAGATGCTATTCCAGAAAGACTATTCTCCTAAAATAAATTTGTGCTTTGAGAAAAATGATCTTTTAATTCTACTGATTTTTCTAATCAGCAGGCCTTTTGCAATTTGTAAATGAAGCACCTCTGCAGCCAGATCTCCTCTCCAAAGATACAGTTAAATCAATGTTTGCAGTTTTGAAGGGGTGATTATTTTTGCTTCTGAGAGTTTCAAGTTTTTCAGTCCTGTAATTTATTGCCTCATTTAGTATTAAATTGAACAAGGGGTGTTTATTGGAAGAATTATCTTGTTGAGATCTTTCTTTCATTGATCAAATTACTAATGTGTGAAATGCAACGTTATAAACCTCCAAGAACCTCTGAGGTGTCAATGCAGATCAATAAGGTTGCTATTTGCAACAGAAAGTTGTCGAACCGTGATGAGTATTGATTCTTATTTTACTAAGGAGTTGAAATGAACTTTTCTTTTTCACTTTCCCAGTATTTCATATCACCCTGGTGAACTTCAAAGCATAAGGTAAACAATGGAACACATGAGGGAAAGAGAGCCAGATGGCAACATAGGCACAGAGAAATCAACCAAGCTTTGTTTTAGTGCAGAGGGGTGTTTGTTGTATATGAGATACTAGGATACTCTATCTGTTGACATGTTCTGTGATATCTATTTCATATTGCCACATTTTTTTATAATAAAAGCAGACTCACAATGCAAAGTATAAAGGGGCATTCTCAGGATAGAGCAGCTGAGACACATGACAATTTAGTGACTTGCTTAAGTCAGACAAAAAGCTAGAAGAGATTCAGGAATTGAGTTAAGTTCCCAAGGCCCAGATTAGCATCCTAGCCAGAAGTTCTCCTTGTATCAGGGGCCATGATAGGGGTCAGAGTAAGAACTGACCAGAAGTGAGTTTCACTTCTACTGCCAAAACATATCACAGATACTGAAGGGGATATTTACTTCCCAAACACAACACGGAGGTGTCTTGCTCATAGTAAGGAAGAGTGGGAAGGAGGCAGCATGAAGACCAAGATTTGGAAGGGTGGGGAGAACAGTAGCAGAGAGGAAGAAGAAAGCAGGCAGAATGAGCTAGGGGGCAAGGGCTGATGAGAAGGAAGCTTGTTGTGGCACTGGGAGAATAAGAAGCAACAACATATCCTACTGTAATGGTGAGGTACCAGGCAACCAGTCTGGACTTAGAGGAATGTATTGAAAAATCTATCAGTCCAGGAGCTTAGGAGAGCTTCCCTGAGTTTGCCTGCTTGGACATATAGCAAAATATCATACCTGAAAATCTGACAGAAAAGCTTTTTTCCACTCCTTCCCTAAATGTTACACTTCCTAGGCTTCCCCTTTGTTTTGTTTTTGCCTCAGAAAATAAGCTAATAAGCAAAAATCTCAAATGAGAAACAAACAAACAAAACAAATGCAGAGCAGTCACAAAATCACCTTTGAATTCACTAGGTGGCAACAAGGAGTAAGAAATCAGCACTAGAGTTTTCAATCAGAACATCTGGTTGGACCTTCACAGCCCCACCATCTCTTCATCCCCAACCAAACAAACTCAAGTTCTGGTTGATCAAATGACCACCTTCTAAACACTAAATAAAATACACTCCTGCAGATGTATAAATATTGTCTCAGTTGGCCAGTGCTCATGCTGACTGACTATCACCGCATTTATCTGGTTTCACTCACAGCCACCTTTGTGTGGCTTTGATGTGGCATTGAGGCTACCAGCTTTGACGTAAGCCTTGGATCTGTAACTCTCTTTGCCTCCTGAAAGCAGAGCAATTACTTTCCAATCAAGCAGCTTAGGAGTGGGGAGGAAAAAAATCATTCCTTTTCTTGAAGTATAAATCAATTACATGTGTTGAAATGTTCCCACTTTACTAAATATGGGTATCCAGGAGAGGCATGGGCTTTCTCTTGCCTTGTTCTTCTAGAGTAATGGCAGCTTTAAGTAAGTGAACAAAGCGGTCATGATTAAAATGTGTATTTCTCTTTCACTTAAAATATACATTTTTTATCTTCTCTATGTAAACCTCTAAATTGAGCCACTTAAGAAAAAAAGAAATAATACCAGCATAGCATCTTTCAAGCTTAATGCTCCTTGTAAATGCAGGCAACTTGACTGAAGTGTCAAAGCCCAGAGGGCACCAAGATAGGCCTTAATGCCCCTGATGAGTCTCACCTGGGACCCCAACCACATTCCTACCCATGGTCTACTTAAGGTCAGCCCTGGGCTTTGACCTCTTCTTGAGCTGTGTGGTTGGTCTTTAGCCCAGCTGTGGCCTTCTTTGATTGTGGACCCTGTTGATCTGGACCTGTGGGCTGACTTTTCCATGTGGAGCTGCCTGCTCTGTCTCACCTGGTTACCATTACTGGAGTAGATCCTGACTTGGGGATTGGTTTCCTGGCTGGATGCTGGACCTGCTTCAACACTGTGACCCTGTCTGGTGACCTGGACCCTGGGATGATCCTGAGTGCTTCCCCATGCATACCTGCACTGCTCTGCTTGCCTGGGGCTATGGGGTGGGATCTGGCTTGTGAGGTTCCTTCCCTGCTGGCCATGGTCCCCCCTTGGCTTCTGGCCCTGAAGGAGCAGCTGGTCTGGCCTGTGCTGTGCTCTGATATGTAGCCTGCAGTTAGAAATGGTGCAAAGTATCTTTCTGTGAAAGCAAGTGAGAATAGAAAAGACAGGAGAATGCAGGAGTACCAATGGTCTCTATCCATGCTGCAACTCAACCAGCCTACTGCATACCCCTAATGCAGGCAGATATTTGGGGGCGGGCAGGGGGCACAACACGGCACTCCTTTTGAAATCTGCTGCTAATGGCAGTCTGCTCCAAAGATTGGGTCTTGCATGGACCTTGCAGTTGTCCCAATTATGTGGATTCTAACTGGGAAAGGGTGGGGTGTCACCTTCTCAGTGAAGGGCTTGAGCACTTCTGGCCTCATTGCCAAGCTTGGCACATGGCTGATTTTTGGATGCCACAACAGGGCCACTGCAGGCCTAGGAACAGGTGCCTGCACTATCTTGAAAGAGGCACCAGTGTGAGTTAGAGGCTGTGAGCTCCTGGTTCCCCCTGAGTTTCCAACTTGGCTGAAGTTACTGCCTCTCTTACGGAGGCAAGCTGTCACTTCTCAGCTGAACAGCTTGGGAGCATCTCAGCTCCTCTGAGCTTCTAGCAGCATGCCAACCACTCATCCAAGGCAGAAAGATCTCTGGCACATCACCTTTACTGTCAGCGTCCAGCCTACTTCTCACACAACTGATGAAGGATGGAAGAGAGACATGTTCAGTTCCACTGCCATCCCCTTTGTTCCTGTGCAGTCTTACTGCATGCTTGTCAATTTACTCTGTGCTTCAGCTCTGCAGCTGTAAAATGGGAACAGCACTTCTCAGCTTCACACAGCTGGGATATAAATCCACCCTGTCTATGGGACTTCCAGGCGATATCCTCTGTGGGCTGTGTAGCTGGGTACATCAGCAGCCAAGTTCAAATGGTGAGTGACAATGAAAACTGTATTACCACGATGTCTTTTTCAGATGCAGATCTGTAAACAACATTTACTTAGCCAATCATTACCTAACCCCCACTATAAAATGTCAGCTTCCCTTATCATGGACTCGGTAATGGCACTGCAATTTAAAAGTGCAAATACAGTACAGGTAGGTCTCTCATGCTAGATTAAATCTAAGCCAGAGAAAGATGGGTTCATTATTGGGTAGTAACAGTGCTCTTTACCTATATTTCTTCTCTAACTTCACTTGATAAATTTTTGTCATCCCTATCTTGAATTGTTAGTGCTATTAATGTTATGGACATCCTACTCAAGGTGCTTATAATGTCAGTAAATGTTTTATTGGTTTCACTCCCAGCTCTCTCTCTCTCTGACCTGGTGAATGTGCTGCATTTCTCACTTTAACCATAAGTAAGCACAATGACATTTTCTTTATGCAGGATATCTTGAAAGAGGCCCAATCTATCAGCCATGGAAAGATTTACCCATTGACCTCATTGGGCATAAATCGTATCATATAAAATATTGTATAAATAAAATACTAGTTACTAACTGATATTCTGCTGTATTACTAATATAGTACTATGTCAGGGCTTACATTTAATGAAAGACAGAGAACAAAGTCACTTAAGTGCAGTGATCAGGCAGTAACAGATCTGGGTGTTAGGATCTTTTGATTTTTTTTTAGTGCCCTGTTTCCCAGTTCTCAACTGGACATTCATTATCTGAAGACAATTCCTCTTCTAAGCTTTTATTCCACATCTCTTAAATGTTGTCTGAAACTCTGTAAGGAACACTAAGAAGCCTCAAGTGCTTAGTTTCTGCAAGTGCAACTATAACAACCAGACCTTTCATTAGCTGTGACCACATAGTCACTGTAAATTACTTAAGGTATGCACCTGCAGAATGAAAGGACATCACCAAGGGAAAAACAGCAATTTAGGAACACCTGTTCTTAGAATCCCTGTGCCATAATTCATCTCTTTCTGTTAAGTTTTTATTCCAGCAATAACAGCAATTGCAAGTAGTGCCTTCCAAGTTAGATCACTGCCATCTGCAGGGTTTATTCAGAAGGACAGGAGAAATGGGCCCTCAGGAAGTGACAGATTAATGAGGTCAGGACTGAAATCAGGGGTTGGATCAGTAAAAGTATCTACCTTGTGCACAAACGAAATAACGAACCTTGCATGTTTGCCTCCATGTGTGGTGTAAAACCATTCTGTGCTAATCTGAGTAACTCAAAGTTTAGCTGGAGGGGAGGCATTTCTGGGGGAAAGAAGACACCTTGTCTTACTGTGGGTTGTAATGGAGTTAGACTGCATGAAAGGGGAGGCATGCTGCCTGCACAGCTCCCCCACAGACAGACCATACTATCATGGCGAAGAAGGAACATGGGTCTAACTGTTCATAAATCAGTGCATAAAGCAAAGTTTAAATCCAAGTGATCACTTAGAAAACAAATCTCACTTTGATATCCATGATGTCAAACTTTTCTGATAATGTCAGTAATGGGACGAGAGTATTTCAGATAATGATATTCTGGTTTGTAACATCTAGATTCTGCATGTCTATTCTTCCTCACTTACCTATTTTTATTGCAAGCTTTTCAGAGTGGAGGTTGGTATTCTGTGTTTGCACAGACTTGCACTGTGAAGAGAGCATCTCTCAAGGGATTTCTATGTCCAGCTGAAATATAATAGATAATATAAATTGCAGCAACTTAAGATATAAACAACAAAGAGAAGTGCATGCACTTATTTATTCAATGTGCTTTTCCCCCCCATGTTATTTGCAGACTATTTGTATTGTGCCATATGCCTAATCATAAACACTGTATTTCACTTCAGGAAGACTTTTTATCCTAAAATTCAAGGCTTGTCTAGCTTACTCAATATCCAAAATAGGCTGGTAGTAAAGACAAGCTAAAAATTCTCTGGTTTAGAGCCTTGTTTGTGAATTATTTTTACCCATTTAACTCATGCTACAAAAACAAGTACTGTATTTCATTAAAGTACTATGTATAAAGATTTAGAGGCCTAGGCTTCATTGACTTTAGATCTCTGTTGAAGACCTGGAAGATTGAAAGGAGCTGTATGGACAGGCAGTAGAACTCTGTTCTTGCAGGTCAGGTTGAAGTATAAGAACAAATAAGTGTGTATGCACTTGATCACACACAAACACGCTCTTAAATTAGGACTGACAAACAACTCTCTTCAAACCATTGTAACCTTGACCATTTTCAAGAGCTCTGAACTAGCTTGTGAAGCAGGTTGGCCAGTGTCCTATTTCATCTGGATGAGAGAGTGCTATATAAAGGTGAGAGATTGCTATCGCTAAGCCCTTGGTCTTCAATGCTCAAATTATCTCTTCATCCATCATGTGGTATTTTGGTGCAATGGGGGAAAAAGAATATTAAATGTTAATGGGAATGCTAACTTTGCTCATAAATACTTCTGTGAATGAAAAAAATGTTTAAAAAGGATCAGTGCAGCTAATATGGCCTATAAAAACAAGTATCTGTTTTTCCTCAGACAATTTTTTATTTAGCTGAGGCCTTTCATAATGCTGGTAAGATGAATTACAGTCTACCTGTTACAGCACATTTCTTTCAAATTGTTATAGACTCTAATCTTTTTAAAGATGCATGATTTTTTCATTTTAGCAGACTTTGAATTAGACCCTCATTGCTTCAATCAAAGAAAACTGGGGGGGGGAAAAAAGGGATTTTCCTGGGAGGTATTAGCTTATTCTGTCATTACAGTGTAGAATAAATTCCAACATGTAATGCTTCATTAGTTTGATATTCCCCAGATACCTCTAAGACAGAAGAGTATCAAACAAGGGCCATTTCTCAGCAGGCTGAGACAGAAGCAAAAGGTCAAATTCTGATATATAGCTTCACAAATGTATATTTACATTCCTGACAATGTTGAATCTACCCTTACATTGAAGAAACTGTAAGTACAAACTACCTTGAAATGATTTTCTTCAGTTGTCAGCTAACTAATGTCAAGCAGATTGTCCCAAAATGCTGACTTTCAGACTGCTGCTCTGTCACTGGACTAGAGCACAGCATTCATGTACAAATGACAGTGAATATCCATGCCAAGTCACAAACATGTAAAATGCAAGACTCCTTAGGGAATTGTTAGGGAAATTATGCAAATTAAGCCATACATAAAAACTAGACTTCAGAGGAGATCCTGATGACTTGTGGATCTCTGTGGGTTCATTTCAAAAGGCAATGGATTGAAGAGCTACAAACCAGTACCCTATTTTGGAAACCTCATTTCTTAAGCACAGGCATCTAGCCCAACATTCCCAAAGAGTTATGAAAGAAACGAGGGTGGAGAGGAAGAAGAAAAAATTTGTAAATAGACTAAGAAAAACAGTTAATTTCTGTTTACTGATAATGTAATGCAACTCATTACAGTACTATTGCCAATCACTGCCTCCACATTTAATAGTGATTTCTAATGTAATTAATTAGTATAGTACCCATTATTCCATGAAATTTAGACATTGGAATAACAATTTTAATTACTGCACACTGTGTTAGTAGTTATTATGAGTATGTTAACACATCTTAATTTCTCTCAGCAACTTTTGCTGAGGAATAAGGGGAAGCTTTGCTTAAAGTATGGATGATGCAACAGAGCTGTCCATTAGATTTTTTCCTTTCATTTCAAACAAATGCCTGCCTGAAGCTAATTGTAATTTAGTTTGTGGTAAGATGAAAGGGGTGGGGGGGTGGGGGGGAGAGAATTAAGGAAAAGCACTGTGTCAACCCTATAGCAAGTGCATTGATTTGTTCTGTCCTATGGGTCAACTGTGGAGTCTTCTCCTGCCTCTGCTAGCGGAGTTTGCAGTTAGAGATCTAAAGAAATACATCTCCTGGGGTCAGAATGCTGTTCTCTGCTTCCCTTTTGCTCTCCCTGTTGGAGCTGATGCCTGCTCCACTGCTGGCTTTCCTGACTATCAGAAAGGTCTTGGTGAAGGCCAGGTGTATCACACAGTCCTGGGCTTCCAGTTTAGGAGAAGGCCTTGCATTTTCACTAGTCCTCTAAAGAGAAGGAGGAGGGTAATCCCAGTTCCCTGCTCTGATGCTTCCTGTTTATGTGAGCCATTTTGACCCAGAACCTACAGAATTTTAGTTATCTACCTCCTCATCTGTAAAACAGAGATAACAGCACTTCCCCCTCTCACAGCAATTTAAACTATTCTGTTAACATGTGGAAAAGCCACCTTTCAGTGCCCACGTAGTCTTTGTAATACTGGACTCCGAGCAAAAATGTACTCAAAACCAACTGTTCAGCTACTGCAGGTGTCGAAAGTCAATGGTATCCTTAACTTTCAACAGTTAAGTTCTCAAACTGCTTAACAGGCATGATCAAGAACATATGGCTTTTACAGCACCGGGCAGCTTGACTCTGACATCACGCACAATGTCACTGCTGCCTGTCTTCCACCCTCTGCAAGGCTCCGTCCTCAGGGGGTGACCTCAGAGCGCACCTCCCAGGTCAGGCTTCACTGCAAATACTTGGAGGTGCTTTTACCCATGTCTTGTGTTGGAAGGTGCAGACTATTCGTTTGCCTACACTAAGGAGCAGTTCCTTAACATGGTGGCTTTGTTAGAGACATGCATTATGTAAGGGCTTCAATTGAATGCTGTGAATTCAGCGGGGTAGCATTAGCAGTAAGTGAAGTGAAAGGTGAAAAGTAGTTATATGGATTGCTTAAGGCCATTCAGTGGATAAAAGAGGCAGGTCCAAAATCCACACCTCCCACTTAATGCTTTTTATGCCCTGCTCTCATTTTTCTAATGGTCGAAGCTGATCAGTGGCGCATTTGATGTCAAACAATTAAACACAGACTGTATAGTCTTTCTGCAAATTATAGATCACAAATGTTTTCTCTGTGAAAACTTCTTTACTGAATATCTGCAGGTTTTTGGAAGTTTCTTTCCTTAGCTGATGAATGGAAATACTTGTTCAGGCTTCAGGAAAAAAAAAAAACAACCAGCTTTCAGACTCATTTTTGCCCTCTCATCTTAAGGACACTTCCTCAAACTCTCTTAATGTGCTGCAATGATAGACTGTGATGCAGAAAGATTGCTCGTTAACCTGAAAATAAAGAAAAAAGTTACCTTCTGAGGTGTTTCTCTGTAATGAAACATGAATATATTGGACTAACTTTATGCTTATAATCTTTTCTCTAAAGTGCCATGGCATTCATTCTTTCCAGACTCTGATGATAACAGATTTTAATAGCAAAAGCTCAGGTCTAAATTCTGCCCTCAGAGTGATGTTGCTGAGTCCTCCTGGCAATTAATAAAGTTACAGGCTTTTACTAGTGTGACTGGGAAAAGAATCTTCCTTTGAAATCCTACAGATGAATAATAGGGCAAAATAATTATGAAAATGAGGGGAAAAAAAAGAAAATGTACACTTTATCCCCAGATACGTGAGTTGAAATTTCACTGGATTTTCCCCATTGCGTTCAGTGAAGTCCGGAGGCTTCCAGTCTACTTTCAGGATTTCAGAGCAATAATTCTTATCTCGGGATTCTTCCGTCAGAGGATTTGGAAACAGCTGCACAGTTCACACTTTAAACTGCAGATCCTCTTAGGATGAGGCAAGAGCTATGGGCAGCATTATCCTTGATTTTATACTCGAAATAGCTCTTCCTCCTCTCTCTCTGATGCCCAGAAGCAGGAGGCTCTCCATCCTGATAAAGAACTCCCTCAGCAGCACTTACCCCCAACAAATCCTTCCTCAAAATGTGTGCGTGTGTGTCTCTGAGTACATGCGACTAAGAAAGCAAGTGATTTCGTACTTCAAATGGCTTTTGCTGCTTTGGCTGTTAGAGCAGAAGGGAATATGGTGGAAGCTGTTGAAGATGTATAGAGTTAAGAGGAGCTGAAAGGCTGGCATATCTGTTATTATTTGTGGATCTTGAAACCAGAACTGTGACTGTCCTGGAGACAAGCCATCGCACAAGGTTTATTTTATCCATGCCTGGGTGCAGTCCCAGTGTGAACAGTGGAGCTGTACCGGAGCTATCAGCTGTGGGCAACGTCTCTGAAGGCATCGCTGTTCCTGCGCGCCTCGGCCTCTCCCCGTCTCACAGAGCCTGCATTTCCCTCTTGGACTGTCACAGCCCAGCCAGGACTGGAAGGGCCGTATGAAACCTGGAGCTTGAGATGCTGGGACCTCGGACGAGCAAACAAGGTTGTAATTAGGTGGTCTATTTGAGCACAGTTTAGGAAAGTATGGGGATAGTGTTTTTCATTTCCTGATTACACAGGAACTAATAGGACTAATCGCAGCAACGATCCCACGTAAGCACATCGGTAATGTTTGTATGTATTCATCCATGTGTACCCATTTCCGTGGAGGTCTGGTATGCAGACAGCCGTAACCTTTAGATGAGTTTTGTACATTGTCTGTATTTGTCTGTATTACAGGTTGCTGCAGTGGAAAATTACTTTTGATATAAACCCTGTGCTGTCATCTGTGCTGACATCTTGGCAAAGAAAGATAGTTTCTTACTCCAACACGAACAGAGAAAGGTCATAACTGCTTGGAACCGTTTTGCCAGTGTGCTGAAATTTCACCAATGCCCAATGTGAGCTAGTAAGGATAGGTTTTTTTAAAAAACATGGAATTCCTAAACCTTCATTTATTTAATCACCTAAGCAAAAAGAAATCTCAAGGCTGTGAAGCTCAAACCTGGCTATGCAGCTTTGGCTGCATTTGTACTGGTGAAAAAAAATGGGCCAGGGACGAGGGAAAGGCTCACATGCTCGCTCGTAAGCTCTCACCCCCGAAGCATGGTGCTCACCCCGCAGCTCTCTGCTGGGCTTGGCCCCTGCAACCGCTGAGCCATGCCTGAACGTTGAGCAGCGACGTTGCTGCCTTTGTACAGATCGGAGGTGCTGGGCCACGTAAAAGGAGATGAAGAAAATACATCGGGACATTTGGAAAGAAGGACTGGTATAAACAAATAATGAGTGCAAATAGTCAAATGCAAAGACAGATGAAAAGAGCGCTATTTTTACATAATTTTCTATAACATTCACAATGAGACCGATTCTGACCCTATGAGAAATGCAATTAAAATCAATGGAAATGCTAGATCATCAAAAGTCAGTAATGAATAGCTTAATTAGTTACTCAGGGTGTCTGATTTCCTTCTTTGCATGAGAGAATGCAATTTTGATCTGGAATGAAATGTTGTATAATGTGTTATATTTTCCCCAAGCTGAGAGACTATTTGACGGTGCAGTTTATTTATTTTACATCCACAGTAATCCACGTGAAACTGTGGGTTTCTGCGTGGCAGGACAGAAATAGTAGGTTGCTGGTGCTACTCGGTAACGTTTGTGTCTGTAGATGTTCTGTGAGGTAGTGCCAACTGTTACTGTTTAAAATTGCTGAGAAACTTTCGTGAAGCAAATTATGGGTAGATGTAACTGAGATCTGTGGTCCCAGGTACGGTGCTAGGGGCAGGTATGTGCAGGGGTTTCCTTCTGGCTTGGGGAGAAATGATGAGTGCTTGCCTCCTGCGTTGCTCTCGTGTTGTCTTCTCAGCCATGGAAAAGAACCATTCATTAGTGGTCTCAGGAGCCCCCATGGCTTTGCTGGAGGGAATCAGAGCCTGAGGCAGGAATCGCAGACCTGGTGAGGACACACCCCAGCTCTGCCTCAATAGTCCTCAGGTCCAGAAAATATCCTATCACCTGGGCCCGGGCAGATGTCTGCAGGCCAAGCCTGCTGTCCTTTCTGACAGGGATGGTGTGTGATCCACACCTGAAGGAGCCCGGCGGAGAAGCGCCTTGGAGCGCTCCATCCCGCTCTCTGCTGGGAGGTTTTCCACAGGGCTGGGGGGCAGCAATCTGGCCCTGTGTTTTCAATAGTAGAGTTATGTGGGGAATGTGTTAGGGGTTTCATGTTTCAGTGTACGTTGTGGGTTGTGCAGCAGTGAAGGGGTAAAATCCAGGCTGGCTATTGATCCTAACTACGCATTTCCAGATTTTGCTGTGTTTTAGCTTTTCTTAAAATGAAAGTGTTGTTTACACATATGCTGTTGTTTAAGGGAGCTCAACAAGCGATTTTGTTGTCCCGACTGTATTTTTTTTGGTGCGGCAACAAAGAGAGCACTCCTACCGGGGACTTCTGCTTTCGGCGCCCTCCAACATACCCCAGAACAGGAGCACAAAAGACAAGCAAGAGAGAAATGAGGTAGAGAACCATCCGCACGTTATTTACCGGCACGGACGCACAAGGGTAAAACAGCCCGAGCGACTCGCCGCTTCGCAGCCCGTCAGCTTCCTGCCCCCACTGCCACAGCCCAACCGAAGGGACCCGCGGGCAGCGCGGCGCGGCCGCCGGGACGCTGCCTGCACT
>VXAL01018940.1:149637-160502 GCA_013399475.1 Chauna torquata
CCCCCCGCCCGAATATGCATAAGAATATGCAGGTTTTTTTTTTAACCTCATCCTTCCAAAAGCATTAATCAGGACTGTCATTACATATGAAGGGTAAAGAAACCTGTTAAACTGGAAAATTAATAGTTGATTAAAAAAGCTAGGTAATAATTATGCACTGATCAGGTTCTTGTTAAGCAGGAGAACTGTAACCTGCTGCTGTTACTGGGGAGGGGAATGGGACCCTGTATATTAGTTTGGCAATCTTCTGCTCTCAAGCAATATTTAGTGGTGCCGAAGAGTCTGTTCCCATTAGCCTAAGAAGTTCAGTCTGCGCTCAGAAACACTGTTCCATGTGGGTAAATACAGTTATCAAAAGTGTGTTACAAAGAAATCCAAGGCAAGAGATTCTTAGATTTTCTAATGGAAGGATGAGACAGCAGGCGCTATAAGATAAAATAGTCATGCTTTGTTTATATTCATACTTTCAATATACCAGTAACAAAGTCCACACAATCTTTGTTTGGATTGTTTTGGATTGACTTCTGTTATTCAGAGCTGTGGGAAAATTGCCGGGCCTTTGCAGGGAAAAGGGAGCATGGTGATCAGCTTTCTTGGGATGTCAGCTGAGTTTCTCTGAAGTACTCACGTGCAGACAGTGCATACTGGAAATGGTTTCGATATTAGAAACTGTTAGGCTTTATGAATGAATAGTATGGGTATTCTGGAAATTTAAGGACAAAATGATAAATATGAGAAGGTTCATAGCACTGTTCTGGAGGGAATGGCTGACTGGAGAGAAGGAAATGGTCATGGTCTACCGTTAACTAACGCTGGTAGCTGGAGACAGAGAAGGTGGTGGAGCTGTGCGGCAGAGCTGGGTCGCAGGGTTCTCTGAGTCTTTGATGGTGAATTCAGAAGTTCCGTTTTGTTCTCATTGTGACAAGTGTGAATACCGCACACGTTTGATTGGTAGGTCCTGGATATCAATATAAGCTCTGACTCATCATGTCTGGAGCCAAAGGAAGTAACAGGAAGAAAGAGTTGAGTAGGCTCAAATAATGAAAATAAAAAACTCTTCTCAAAACAAACAAACAAACAAACAAACAAAACCCAACAGGATCAAGAATTGTTTAGTAACAAAACAAAAAGAGTTAATGAAGGCAATCTGTATATTCAAGTTGTTCATGGAAGAAGTGCCCTGTGGTGAAACACTGGCTTATGCAGCGGAAGAGCAGAACAGCGGTGTCACTGCATTAGTCATGTAGGTGGGAATGTGCTTTTTCACCACGTATTATTGGTGTTTTATATGTACAATGCACGTTTTTCCTTCTGGAAACAGGTGACTCTTGGTGACTTGGTACATGCATACTTTCCATTTGATGTGTTTCATTTAAGTCCGTTGCAGTCTCCACTGTTCATCTTCTACCTGGAGGGCAAGAAGAGAGGAAAGGATCAACTCACTGCAAGCTTATTTTGTGAGGAAAGGCCTTATTTCATGTGTGTGTGTGTTTCTGGAAGGTGATTCATTATCCTGATGAAGCTAGGCTACTTTGATCCCAGCTTTTGTCCTGGGCCCTAGCTCTGGCCGGCAGAGGCTGGCCACCCTCCTCTCTGAGGACACCTTGGCAAAGCCATGCTGGAGGGAGGTGTGTGCTGCAGGCACGACTGGGGGCTCCTGCAATAGCCCAGGGACTCAGCGAAAGGGTGGATAAACCGATGGTCTCCATAGCTCCTCCCCAGCCCCTGCCTTGCTCAGACCTGTGAGATGAGGTGCCGAAGCTCTGTATGCCTTGTGGTGTGTTTTCTTGATAGGACTTGTAGATACCAGCGTGTACTGCCAATGGGGACCACAAGCCAGACGGAAATATTCTTTTTTTACTGGGTGATACATTAGTCTCAAAATAGGCAGTGAAGTTTCTTATGAAAAAAAAAACAACTCATAATTTTATGTGGGTGAAGGTACTGTAATCCAGCCTTTTGTTTTCTTAAGAAAGAAGCAGACCCTGTCCTTTGTGCGTTTTGGCTACTGGCTATTGTGCTGCTTTTATCAGAGTTTCGTTTCTCACTGTTTATGTGGGAACTCAGTGGAGGTCTGTTTGTTTACCATTTCAAAATATTTCTGGAACTGTTAATAAATTTCCCTTTTACGTCTTACCTGACACCTGTGAGTCTCTGTGACCAAGAAAAAAAA
The DNA here is from genome assembly GCA_013399475.1 of Chauna torquata. Taxonomy (NCBI): domain Eukaryota; kingdom Metazoa; phylum Chordata; class Aves; order Anseriformes; family Anhimidae; genus Chauna; species Chauna torquata. The sequence continues at coordinate 151,811 of VXAL01018940.1, forward strand.
TTAAGAGTTTATGAAATCGTAGTCTGACTAGCATCATGTTGAACAACTATTTGTTAACCTGAAATCTGCTTGGGTTGAATCTCCATGGGACAGCTGCCACATACTGTAAAGCATGCCTTACAGCGGCTCCATATTTTGTAATGGATTTATCATTTTCTTAATAGAAAAAATAATATTTTTTTCCCCACAAGTGTATAGGATCTAGTCCCAGAAACTTCAACGATCATACCGTTGGTCAGGGATTCACCAGTAACAGAAGGAAAATAAGCATTATATCAACTGCTGTCCAAAGCATAAATGATTTGGAAGCAGATTCCTTTATTTTTTGCTAACTAGGTTATTATTTGTATGAATTCTTAAAAACACTTTTAGTAGGTAGTGTCTGCTTAGAATTATTCCTTTATTAATATTGACTTAAATCAATACTTTTAAGAAATATTTTAAATTATAATGCAATGAAATGAAGTAATTATAGCCTGTGCAACAACATCAGGTTTATTTCAGCTGTAGTAAATAACTTATTTGCTTTAAATTTGACTTTCATGTGAGTTATAGTTAGAAATGTGTAGATATCAACTGGAAGTGGGTTCTCTTTTTGTCCATAGCTGATCTGTATAGATTTCACAGCTGAGCAAGTTCTCAGTCTCCCATGTGAGTAGGATTTATGAGGGTAACCAGTTCCAACCAAATCCTATCACTGTTACGTGCCAACTAACTAATGTCACTTTGCTCCTTGGGGCTTATTTCCAAATGCAGGAAAACGTATACAAGCAGCAGTACTGCAGGGTCACTTTCCTTCCTGACAGAAACATTTGTGCATCCTTTTTTATAAATATATTTCTCTGTGCATTTACGTAGTAGTTACTGTCTGCTGTGAAGTGTGAGGTCTGCTTTAAATATTTTTGCTAGGATATGATTACCATTGCACCCTGTGTCTCATTTAGACTAAAATAACCAGAAGTAAATGGATAATCTTATAAAAAATGTTGGAATAGTTCATTAATTCTGTCCTTTTGATTAATGACTACTTCATGTTAAGCAAGTTTAAAAAAATCCCAAGGAGCTTAATTCTCAGCTAGAAAAGCGAGCTGCATATTTCAGGTGGATTTGCATTGTTCATTGCTGCTGTTTTTAGTACACCTTATTTCTTGTACTAATGTGGTCCTTTTTGCAACTTCCGTATCGCCTGGCACAGAACAATCAGGAGGAATCTGCTGAGGGAATTTACGTGTCAAAAATTTTGGAAAATGGACCTGCAGACAAAGCAGAAGGCCTGCAAATTCATGACAAGATTATTGAGGTAAGAACCTCCCCCCCCGCCCCTGATGGATTAATCTGTTATATTATCAGATTAATCAAGGATTTGATGGTTTTTACACTAAGTATGCTGTAATTTTGCTCTTTTGCTGTGTCTAAATGTGATTTTTGTACACTGAACTGCTCAAACATTTACCAGACATGAAGACTGATGGATTTTTCTAACAACTAATACATGTGTTGGTCTCAGGTTTAAGCTGATTTAAGCAAGGCAAAGGTGTAGACACTGAAATAACAAGCAGGAGAGTCAATTTACATTTCTTTTTGTTAACTTGAGAAAAAAGGCTAAATGACTTTATGTAAATTCACAGTTTTAGCGAAATGGGTTTTGCCCTGTGCAGGGGGTTTTACTGTTGTGACTATGAGACACTTCACAGAAGCTGCACTGATAAGTGGCGTTGTGAAACTTCTTGAGCAATTACAGAAAGTTCTTCTTGCTATATGATCAGAAGTAGATCATCTGTGGTTCTCACCAGGACCACTATAGGTGTTTCCTAGCATGTAATTTACCAGCGTGGAAGTTTTAAAGTCTATTCCTGTGGTGTAAGCAGTTTTTTCCATGAAAGAAATATAATTATCATTTAAAAAAAAAAAAAGAAAGAAAAGAAAAGAAGAAACTGAGTCTGAAGAAAAGGCTGCTGCCTAGCCTACATCTGTAACCATAATTAGCCCTGTAAAAGGTGTTGAAGGAACAGTTTCAAGTAGTGACCAAAATAGATTCCTTACAGTGCTGTCAAACCGGCATTTCTCATCTCAGCTCTAATACATCTCCCTTAATGACAGCATGTAACAGTAGCTGCTAGGTTTGTTTAGGATACATCACTTTAGCTGTGGGTTTAGAGGAGGCTTAGAAGCATTACGTGAACTTGCCAGTTGGATGGGGTTTCAAACAAAGGTGCATGAAGCAAGTGGATTGGGAGACCAATGCGGAGTGCTGCTGCTGGCATCTTGCGTTATTTCACTGTTAAGGACTAGAAACAGAAGCCAAAATTGTTTGAATGCTGGCATTGCTCTTAATTTTGGGAGCCTGAAGCAGCGTGTGAAACCAAATTATTACATTTTCTTGGAAAAAAAGCTCATGCTCTTAACTGGCAGATATATGCATCTCTAGTAGAAACCAAGTTGGCTGAGCATAACTGGACTTGCAGCCTAACTCCTATCTCCCTTCCCAAGATACACAAAAAGCTTTGCATCCAATTTTTTTTTTGGAACAACAGCCCTGTGCTGAAAAAATCTTTCTTCTGACATTACTGTTTCAGTTACCACACTGTATTTTCTAGAAACTGACCTAATGCAGTTTTATGCATTTGCTCAACATTTCCTGCCTTATTTTACTGTTCTTTTATAGTCCCTTGATTTTTAAAACAAAATTGAGTGGTTTCGGAGAAAGGAAGAATAAATTAACAAAGCAGCATTTATTAAACTTGAGGTCGTTTTTCAAAATGCCACTACAATTGATGCTTGATTTTTATTTGCTTAAGAATTCTGGCTGCATAAAATCATGCTGATATTTAAATTGCTACTGAGAGCACATAGATTTCAATTCCATGTGAAACTACAGACCCGATGTAGCATATATATTCATACAGCTCTGAATGGGTCATAATTTTCACCATATTAATATACAAAATCTTTGTATATAGTTTCTTGTGTTTACACAAGCATTTAAAAGCATCCAGAGTTAGGCCAAACATTTTAGTAAATGTTTTATTGCTTCAAAATTTGTTAAACTAAAATGAAAAGAGGAAGGGAAAAGGTGACATTAAGACTTTCTAAATTAAATGCAAACATGTAACTATTCCTCCATGCTAGGTCTAGGCCAGTAGGAGCATCTGGAATGAAAACATTGAATTTTACCTGGTCCATATGTAGCTGTTGATGTCTTCTTGCACCAGGAAGCCCTGCCAGCCCTGCTGCAGTTTGTTGTGAAGGATCAATATGAATGCTTCTGCTGTGAGGAAATAAGTCAGATAGATGGTGCAACTGTTTCAGAAATGTTGGCAGACACACAGAATATGAGTTTTGGTGAGATGAAACGTGTGTCAGCTTGGGTGAAAAGTTGATAGGAAGTGGGACTTATTGTTGCTTTCTCCTCACTCATTTGGTGATCTGATCTAATGGGAGATATTTTGTGAGACCATTTTTCAGTAATCAAGAGCAGAAGGAAACCGATGTTGTTGGAAGAGCCTTTGATAGCTTCAGTCAGTTGTTCAGCAGTATGATGCCCGGGGTGTTTCTAGCTATGCGTAGCTAATAGGATAATGGACAGAACTATCCCATTAAGTCAGGAGAAAATCCGTTCTCAAGGCGTGTTGCTAAATAAAGAAGGTAATTTGTTTCAGTGCTTTATCAGATGTTTAGCAAATGTTAACTGCACATGGTTGACAAGAGTGAGTTGTGCGCATTTCAGATGACCATCTCGTGGGTAACGTAGTGCAGCAAATGGATTTCACGATACTATGACACTGGCAGCTGGACTTGTGAACCAAGTTCGGCAGATGCAAGTATTCTGGTGTTTTACTTCATATATGTCATCATCTGCTGAAGCAACTTTGCCAAATAATTGTTATGGTATGCCAAATAATTGTTATTTGAAAGGGTGCCAAGGGAAGAAATCAGATTGCTTCCTTACGGTATTTGTTGTAAGTGTAAAAATGCCATACACATGACCTGAGTTCATGGAGATTTTTGAGATCAGTGTGCACAGAATATGTGCGGTAGAGTCTCTTTGATGCATTCATCTGAAAAATGTTGGTGTTTGTGTGGGCTTTACTCTCAGGTGAGTGTATTTAGTGCTTGAGGACCTGAACACTGGACCAGATGCCTGAGGGCTAGCAGGTTGGTGGTGGGTGAGGGTGACAGGGAGAGGTGAAGGGTGACAGCCCCCTGTGTCAAGGGGCTGCAGTGCTTCACAGGGTACTGTCACAGGATCCTCACTGATCATTTTCACTGTTCTGTTGAAGAACAGAGGATTTCAGGCCTCAGCACAGCTTTTTCCTCTTTATTGAAAGCTAACCCCTCTGTGAGAAGAGACTTGTTTGTTTACACTGAATAAAGTTGGCCTGGGACAGTGATGCGCATCAGCAGTGCTTGGGTGATGTGTTCTTTCAGGAACCTCGTTACACGTCAAAAATAATCATTGCTTGTTCAACAAGGAGAAACTCTGCTCATAAATTACTTACATGTAGCAGGTTCCTCCAGATATCAGGGTCTTCTGCTGCTTTCAAAAGTTTTTATCCAAAAATCTAGCTCCCTAAATTAACACAGAGCAGCATGTGTTCCAGGACTAAATCCTGATCACACACTATAAAAAGAATCTCATAAAACAAGGTGCACCATTGATATCTGTGACTCCCAACGTGAAAGCCTCAGTTATGAGTAGTGGCATAATGCCAGCAGACCTCTACCTTTTGGACCTCTTCGTCTTCTTCCTTTCCACCCTGCCAATGAATGCCAAGAGGAGGGAAGAAGCAGCAAGCCATGCACGAGACTATTGGTCTGTGCTGGTTCAAAGAGTTCTGGTTGCTGCTGGGAGAAAATAAAAAAGCACCCTTCTCTCTCCTGGATGTTTAGGATGGATCACAGTTATACAGGTGTGGATCATTTCATCTGCCCCTCACTTCATGCACAGCTTTCCTACTGAGTAAGTTCACTGCTCATCTTTGCTAATGCTAATAGCCGCCTCAAGGCAGTGTAAAGCAGCTGTGATCCTTGGCAATGTTGCTGATACACAGAAGTGTTTTACCTGATGTTTTTATGATATATATTTATAGTTCTGAGCAGTAACACTGGAACTGGCTCTTTCTGCATGGAGAAAAATTTTACTCTCACTTTGCAGTCAGTTCAGCTTCACGTAAGATTGGCACCGCTTGGCCAGAGCTCCAAGTACGCGGATGTCCTGTGGGTGGTCACTAGTTAATGCCTTTGGAAAAGCATTGGAAAAGTGAAGGCACTGAGTGATGATTTCCCTGGGGAGCTTACAGCCGTGTGAAAGCTTGTATTCAGAGCTAGTTCTTTACGCTTTTTTTTTTATATTAAATTTTATAGAAACTGGTATGTAGTCTCTAGTTTTGAGCCCAGCTTTAGAAAAAAACAGTGACTGATTTTTTTTAAGTCCTCTTTCATTGTGCAAGTCACAGTGTCTCGCAGAATACCATTGTGTTGCTAAAGTGAGGTACGCTGATATTTTATCTTCTCACTTCAGTGTTGCACAAAGAATACATGACCAGGACAAAGTTTGCAATCCTGATGGAATTCCTGAATTTGTAAATAAACAAGCAAACAAAAACCAGTATTTCATGAATTTCAAGGAAAAGAGCGACTCTTAATTCACACTGCGTAGGAGACAAAGTCCTATAGTTATGGCTGAACTTTCTGTCATAAGTTTGCCAAATAACAAAACGGCAGTGAAAAACCTTGTGTGCATGTAAGAGGGGCTTAGGCTGAAGATCAAATTATTTGTATGAGGAACTATAAGCACATCATCGTCTGGAACGCTCAAGATTTTTTTTCTTCTGTTCCTTGCACTGTAAGACAAAGGCTTCTGTTATTTTACTCTCAAATGAAATGAGAATATTGGCCCTTTTGCATTTTAGTCAGTTGATTCTTATTAATTCCTTGACTGAGAAAAAGGCATGATGGAAAAGAGAGGAGAAAAAAAACCCAACATTTTTAGTCTGGGATTTTTAAGTCTTTTTGAAAAATGAGATGGATGCATATGTATTATGACTGTATTTTGTTTATGCAGCCTGAGCTCCTTAAGTGTATAATAAATTAGGCTTCATCTCTTATTCCATGTTTCCCTTTGTTCTTTTCACTTTTTTGGAGAGTACACACACAATGGCTTTCAAGCGCATGTCAGCAAAGCCAGTTTCAATAAAGACGAAGTCTTGAGGCTTATCCTGGCAGAAGTAGCTTACATCTGCAAAGCGCCTACACAGAAACTTTTTAACTATTGCCAGACTGCTGACTGTGCTGTGTGTCAGCCTTGTGATGTTTTATCTTCTGCATGTTTCTGTCATTACACTCACTATGTTGCTCAAGCAAAATCTTTGATACTAGCTGTGTTTATTTAGCTAGGAATCTCCACTGTCAGATTATGTCTGTAGAAGTACTGAGCTTAAAAACTGTCTTGCTGGGATCAGAACTCGTAGATTGGGGATGGCTTTGAACCAAAGCTGCACACGATGTGACTGCTAAGATCTGGGCGGTAGCTGAGGAACATTTCACATAGACAATTTTAGCAGCATAGATTTCAGCATATCTAAATATGCCAATGTGGCCTTAGGTGTATTAAGTTCTCTTAAGTCCTTAACAAATTCATAATGTCTGGCACCTGCATTCATTCGATGCCTACTAATTAGTCTGAAGGATCCCTGGCATGATAAATCAGTATTATCAAGGCTTAGAAATGCCTGTAGCCTCTTTTCACCTCTCCCTCACCTGTTGAGGTAGAGGTTTTTGGACACCTGAATTCATCCAGCTGTCTGAAGAAGCTTAAAAGGAGTCAGGTGTAGCCAGCTCTGTACATAACTTTATTTGAATAGGAGTTGGTGCCCTCACTGATATTTTTTACTTAGCAAAAAGTTTTAGGGTACTTCTCCAAGAAGTGGGAGATCTAGGCTGTGGGCTCTGCCCTGCCTGCAAAGGACTGAACTTACATACTCAGGTAATTACCCTCATTACTAGGGCAGAGGCTATCCTGTGTGAGACCAGTCTCCACCCCTTCAAACTGAGCTACATGCTGGTAGGCATTGTGAGTCAGGGTTATCCAGTGATAATCTAGTAAGAAATGGATGCTCTGTTCCAGGGAGCTGTGTCTGGAATACTGGCTCTTTGCTCCTCGAGGTGAGTGCCTGTGCCAGTAAATGAGTTTGCCTCTGTCTTGTGTGATGCCAAGTTTGTGGCTTGTATGACATGTCCTTGAATGATACTTGCATTTCTGACTTCACAGTGCCTCCTCTCTGAGAGAAGTTAGTAAAGATGTTAACCAGGATGTCCTCTAGTTATGGCACTTTCCTAGACATGGAAGAATTGGGCGAGTTTGGGTGATTCATTCATTCATGACTGAATGAATACCAGAGTTTGGGGTGTTTTCCCTTTTCCAGGGCTTGCTCTAGCTACTGTGTAATATGAAAGGAGGTTACTGCTGCTAACTGGTTACGCTCTCAGAAGGCTGCACAAGCTGGATCTCATGGAGGTGGAGGAACTGAGTGTTCAATGTCCCATCTGTGCTAGAAGTTGATAATTATGGGCAACTTGGAATGCCTGAAATTTGTACTTTGCTACCTGGGTTCCCAAACATCAGTAGCCTAAATCTGACTGGACTCGCTATAGGTCTCTAGAGGTGCCTGCGTTTCTCTCTATTGAACTAAAATGCAAGCATTGTTTTTAGGAAACCAGGTTACATTCCTTGAGAAAGCACTTAAAATTCCAGCAATTTATTTTCTGTGTTGTTAAAAAGAGAGTTAGACTTATGTTTATATGTGACCTAAAACTTCTATATTTTTGTGGAGAAATATGTTAGAGAATGGTGTATTGAAATATCTACATTTCCACATTTAATGTTCTCTTGTAAATCTAAATAAAACTTCATGAAATACTTTCTGCCCTAAAGAAAAGGGAGACACTAAACAAAACAGTAGTTAAGATGTGGAGAACTTGGTGTTAATGAGATAATCATGAATAATGACTTCAGATTTTGTGATCAGATATTCTGTATTTGATCCATTAGTTGATCAAATAGTCTTAAGTACATAAACAAAACATTATTTTGATGCTGGTGTGAAGCAGCATCTTGAAGAGTTCTAAAATGCCTTGGCTTTTAAGAGGTGGTTCTCTATCTCTTCTTCTCCTGCCCCATCTGATTTACGAACAGAGAAGTTCCTACCTGCAGAGTCCACAGCAAGCTCACATCTCTAGAGGCTTGTGTGTATAGGAGGGTTTACCAGCTGTGTTCATTGGGCTTGTTCTCATGGACAAGCCAAGGATGTATGCAGGTATAATGCTGTGTTGTTTTTGCGAGCACACGTTTTCATAGTGCTTTTATCTGAAAAAAAAGAAAAAAGTGGAAATGCCAAACATGGTTAGAATGTGACCGCTAGACAAACTCTCCAACAAATTTATTAGCAGAATTGGTCTATCCAAGAGAGTGTGCCAAATCGTCATTTTTGGCAAGTCTGTTCAGCCAATGGCTTGTGAGTCAGAGTCACTTTGAGATGTGGGTAGCTGGTGTACTGCACCTTTGTATGTGCATGGATGCTCCTCTGCAAGGAGTTCCCAATAAGCAAAGAAAAGGAGATAATAGGGTGGCTGGAACATGACGCAGGGCAGATCAAGCAGCATGGGACTATTTCTGAAATGTGACTGGGCATGA
>VXAL01018940.1:161345-181093 GCA_013399475.1 Chauna torquata
ACTATCTCACCCAGCAGCAGGAGTGATGCAGTTTTATATGCAGCTGGGATAGTAGGTTTAGAGTAAATTCTTGGGTATATGAGGTCTTAGAGGTGTTCATGAGCGCTTTCAGGAATGCATTAAACAACATGACTAACATCTGTCACATGCTGCTTCCCAGGAAGAGAAGGGCACGTGCAGAGGAGTGTTTTGTTTAGGAATTTTTCAAATAATTGCATATACACATTTGCATGTTGGTGTCTGTTTATGTTAGGGAAAATGAGATCATAGAAATCTATCTTCACATTCATTGCTGAAGGTGGCAAGGTTTTCTGATGAAGACCAGTGTTCTTTTGTCTTTGCTCTGGGCATGATCTTGGATGAACTCTGAAGAAGGTACTTTCCCTTCCATTGACAAGCTGTTTCTCTGTGACAGGCAGTTCAGTTGGGCTTTAGGTGTGATTGTGGATCGTTGTATTGGTCTTGGATGTTTAGCATGTCTTATAGATACGGTGGACTTGATTGTTGATGTGGACTTGAAATACCATAACCTGATGAACTCCAGAAGGCTTCAGAGGGTGAAAGGCATTTTGTGGTAACTTTCTTTAACCATGCTAATTGTGTGGTGAATAGAAGTCAGAAGCTTCAGAGAGCACTTCAGGATGGATCAGAGGGAGCTAACCCTTTGAGGCTTGTATGATGAGGACTAGTTGGAATAACTGATGGTAAGCAAAGCTATGAAAAGCTCTAGTTTGAGACCACGCTGAGTTTGTTGCTTAGAACTGAGTGTGAGGAAGCTGCATCTCCCACAGCACGTGCTGCTAACACCCCCAGAAGCTGTTGGTATTTTCAGAAAGTGAAACGAGCTTTCTTTAGCCTTTCATAAAGGTTGTTCTTTATTGTGGTTGAGACAACAGTTAGAGGAGATGACAGCTTACATATGTTGTATAAATGCAGTGTTTTATCCTCTTAAGTCGCTGAATTGATTGTTGCAATCCAAAGGCTATATGCTCTGAGAGCTTTGATCTCATCTGCCCTTTTTCTTAATCGGCTAATTATATTTGTAGGGAGTCACTAATCACTGTTCTCTGTAATTGGAGGCTGAGTGAGAAAAGCCATTAGTATCTGCCAGTGCAGAAATGCTCAAAATGAAGTCATTATTCATGGCTTCACTTAAAATTAATAACCTAATATTTAAGGAGCTGTGAAATGCAGCAATGAAACAGGAGCATGCTCCTCCTCAGAACTTGTGAAAAGGAGTAGTTGGAGGCATGTGCAGCATTGTGCTTTCCAAATGCTTTGAAAATTGGAGTGGTAATGTGAAAAAGGTTGTTACTTGGAAGCTTCTCTCCAAAATGCAAAATTTTGTAGCATTTAAGACTGTTCAGTAATGAAAAAACTCATTTTTTGAGTTGACAAGAGCAGATGTGGTCTCTTTGCCATCAAAGGCAATGCTAAGTAAAATCAAATATAGTAAGCTGTTTGTTACTAATACACAGATGTTTTACTAAATGTATGTCTTGTCTGGAATTGCAAATCTAATGTAACTTTATGACTTTACATGTAGACCCAACTTGATTGAATCACTGCTGCAGGAAAGGAGTGCAAAAATGACTCCACACTGTTTCTTCATTCCAAATAATTTTGGAAGGAATTTTCTTTATAAGATATTATTGACAAAATAAGTCATGGCTGCTGTGTTTATTTACACAGCAAGTCCACGTGTTATTTACAGGATGATATGATTTACATTATGATTTCTTTGAGGAATGTGTTTGTCTTTTCAAGTAGCAAGATTGGGAAATACAGTAGGAGAAAGGGGGAAATCATGAAAAAGTTTATAAACAAGAAGAAAGTAGTTCATAACTGTTGATATCCTGCTGAAGTATGAAAACCAAATTTGGGTATTTACTGTATTCCACACCTACCAAATAGTTTAGCTTCTTTAAAATATGGATCTCTGTCTATGAGCGGTTATCTAGTGTAGGAGAAGATCCAAAATAGGTTGATGTAGAACATGAGTTTGTTTTCCCTTCATCTATATTTTTGTGACTCTTTGGAGCATCCGTCATCTGAGAGACGTAGTAGCTCAGAGCTTGCCCATCTGTTTCTGAGTACAGTCTTTCAATCTTGCATTAGTTTCTTTAAGCATGCTGATCAAGTGGGTTAATATCTGAAGTCCTTCCAGCAGCTTGCAGGAAGAAGGCATGCTATTTTAAACGGAAGGGATTTGCTGTCTTGCATGAATTAAAACATCTGGATCCGTACACTTCTCTGTTACAGTTAGATTGAGTTGGGCTAGTCTTTGGCACATTGCGAGTATGGAGCCATATGGTCTTCGTGCTGTCAGCAAGCCTTTTGAGCACATACCTTTGCTTACCCCCCAGCCTTCTTTGAGTGGTAGCTGCTACTGCGGCTGGAAAGATAAATGTTCCAAGAGCTTTCAGGCTGTTCTGCCCTTCTTGAATGCATTAATTACATTTTTGAGTGGTACAGCACACAAGTCTGGAGCAGAAAGCTGACTCCTTCCTTCCTCCTGTAGTGGTCAGAGCCCTGATCCAAATCGGACACCTTGTGCTACTGCCAGATGTGTAGCAGCACTTTGACTTACGCTTTTCATCCCTTGCATCTTGTTTTCTTGTCTCTGTAAGATCTCGAAGTGCTCAGCACAATTTTTTAAAAACATGCTCTAGATATGTGCTTAAATGGAAAGCTGACTATTCTGAGAAGCGTCTTGGAATTTACTTTCTGGTGGCCAACAGAATGATGTTAAAATCATAATGCACTTGCTAGCAGTTTATTTTTTTTGAGTGCTAAGCAGGAACCTTTCCTTATGAGAGTAGGTATGATTTAATTTAAAGATACAGGGATTTTTTCCTAGTTATCAAGTATTTTAAAAAGATAAGTTCTGAAGTATTTTGAATGTGTTTAATATTTTAATGGTTTCTCTTTTTTTTTCTTCTTCTTGATTTCAGAAAAGAGTAGGAAGAGCAAAAGAGACTCAGAAGAACATTTCTATTTTTTGGTTATAAAAAGAGTCTTTAAAAACAAAAATGGTTCATATTTTTTGTAGAGAAAAGAACTCATTAGTGATGGAGCTTCTCATTAAATATCTTTTGATCATTCTTTTCAGCCTTGTTCTCTGAGTGACTCAAGTACTGTATCCTTGTACTAAGAGTGTTTATCTTTTTTTCTCCTCCTTCCAATGAAGTAATGGAAATCTAAAGAATTAGCATTCACCACTTAATCTAGAGGTTTTATCTTCTAATTATCACAGACCATGGACAATATTATAAAGATTAAATAAAACATTGACATTTCAAAACACAATTCAGAAAATGAACTGTTCAGAACATGCTGTTGATAACTTAGCAAAGCAAGTTAAGAACAAAGCTTTAATCTGATTGCTTACACTCTTACGCCAGTCAGCGTCCTGGTGTATGCTAATAGCATTAGGAGAACAGCAGTAACAAGCACATAAGGGAGTTTCAATACAAAACGAACTGTGTATGTTAAAGTGACTCCTTTTTATTTGTTTTTTTTTTTTTTCCCCCTCTACATTTGTCTTTCACCTTTATATGGTGTTTGTTTTTTTTTGTTGTTGTTAAGTTCTGTAGTTCAAGGAGCTACCTCAGTGTATACTTTGAAGAGTGTATCATACAGGAAACAGTTTATACCAGCCATTAAAGTTATTAATTTGAAAACCAGTACATCAAGTTATTACTTGTTCGCATGGTTAGTGTGAATGCTCTACTTTGAATTCTGAGACCTGCTTGGCCTTGGTGATTGGTTTCCTTTTTAATGTAAAGATTTGGGGGAAAAACTGGTTGGGCTTTGTACAGATGACCTCAGGTCTACCTAGAGCCTTTGTGCCGCTGTTTCCTACTGGCTGGCTTTGTGGTAGGTTTGCTTGCTGAAGTGGCAGCTTTTAGTCTTTCTTGCAATAGACATTTACAATTACCTTTACAGTATAAGAACTGGGGGTGGGGAGGAATCAGATTGTCAGTGTTAGAGAGTATTTTCAATGAGATAAATGCTGATGAAATGTAACCCATTAGGTTAGTGGGAAGTTTCTGTGGGTTTTAATTTAAATCTTTTATCAGAAGAAAAAAATTAGTTCAATCCCTTCTTTTCCAGAAGTTGTCCTCTTTGACAAATGAAAATGTTAAATGTCTATACTTCAGCTGGTTATCCTAGTCTCTTAATCTATGGGGCTGAGGCACAGGCAGAGGGCAATTTGAGTTATTAGCTGCTATGTGCAAGATGTCTTCCCTTTCCTCTCCCTCTTCATTTATATACTTAAAAACAAACAAACAAAAAATCTCCTCCTGCTTTCTTACCAGAATTGCTACTTAGAGTGCAACCTCCAGCTTCTTGCTTCTGTCATCTCAAAGTACCTTTTGCCTGGCTATGCTATCTCAAGCTATTATAGATTTTTCTCTGAACGGAGAAACTTAAATGCCATATCCAGTTGCTAAGTTGTTGCTTTGTTTCAGCCACTTACAGGTAAAATGAGCTGGTAGAGGCTAATGGAGTAGATAGTGAAAATGTGTGCTAGACTCTCTCATAATCTATAATTAGAGTCCAGTATCTTATGTACTATCAATGATTTTTTTCTGATTAAGTGAGCTGAGTATTCCCCAAGTTCATGTATTACACATTTTATCAATAAGTGGCTGGCCAAGCCACACATTGGGTGCACAGGTCTTTTTTGAGACAGTGTCTTTACAGTGTTACATTGCTGTTATTGAGGTTTCTGGTCAGAGCACCCAATCTTGCATAATGATGAACTCATTAAGTAGGAGAACAATAAAAAGTGACGTTAACATGCCTGTGCCAAGCCATCTGCCTGATATTTACTTTTTTTGAGTACTGATTATGTGTTCGGCCGCATACAAAGCCCAGAAAAAAGAAATGCCAATCTGATGTCAGAGGATCCAGAGCACATGGGAGCATTTTAGGCAAGATTAATCTCATCTTATGCTAAATCTCTGTTTTCTCATTCTGTAAGTATTAAAGGTAAGCTAGGCACATATTTTTAGCAAAGGTGATTAGTTCAGCCTGAGATACTTTACATATAGATAGCTCCGTTAGGATGAGGTTCATCTGACCCTTCAAAGAAGAAAATGGTAGTGGTACATCTTAACATCTTTAGCAGTTTCATATCAATCAACTTCTTTTTATTGTTTTTTTACTGCTTTTGAGTTTGGACTATTGTGATAAAAGGCTGCTTTGTGCAGAGTTCTTCACTGTAAAGCAAGAACAAAGCTTATTGAAACTTGTCATCCAAGAATGAATAAAATTTAAGAGGAAAGAAGGTAATGTGTTTCACTCACCTTCTTACATTACATTTCACACAGGTTTGATATTCTATTCATCTGGAATTACATATTCTACTAATTTAAGTGGGAGCTGGAATGTACAAGGAATTGGCTTCCGTGTTTATAGTACGTGAAATGCCAGCTTAAGTACAAAACCAGAAATTTAGGTACAAAACAGGGCTTGGAATCTACATATCATGCTGTGGTACTCCTATTTGATATGGCCTGCCCCAACTTCATAGTCTTAATGACACTCTAAAGCTTGTATTTTTCATCAAATGAACAAAACAAAATATGCATACAACTACAACAAGCCTTATTCCATGTTCCAGATGTTTTGAACATTGTTACTTAATTCCTGGCAGATATTAGCATGAGAAAAGATACAGCTTGAAATGCTCCAGTAAGACCTGGCTGTATAGAGACTAGCTTTGAAATCATTTAACATGTGATTTCATGTCATATCTCTGTATCTTTCGGATTGATGAGATGGGATTAGAGTAAAGTAAACCCAAGTGTTAAAAGGCAATCTGTATCCCCTAAGACAGTTGTCAGTGTACCACTGATTTAGCTGACTTTTGTAGTGAAAGAAATGATGCAAACAGCTGTGTCAGCTGAGAGTTTCCTAGATCTCAGTTTTGGGTGTTCTCTGGGCCTTCTTAGAGTTCAATGAACCCTGATTTTGGCAGTTTTGGGAGGAATATGAGTAGCTGTTCTTGGAACCTTGGTGATGAGTTTTAGTAAATGAAGATACAGATGTGTGAGATGGTACAGCCATCCATCCATCCAAGCAGCAGAGCAATGCTCTGGTTTTCATCAGTCTTCAGAGATGTGGAATTTGTTCAGAGAAACAGACCGTACAGAGATTGAGAAGCTGGTGAAGGTCTTCTGACAAGAGAACGGCATGAATTACCTCATTGCTCAAAGTAAGAACTTTTAATATACGCTTTTGCTGCTTTTGGATGTAGTGTTTTGTTTGTAGAACTAAAGTACATGAGGGAAGACAGGCAGTCTCTTTTATCAGATGAACTAAGATGGTTGTAAAAGATGGGCAAGCTTTTGGGTAAAATGTGCTTTCGATAAATCTAGCATAACAGGTTTGTGTATTTAAAAAAAAAAAGTGGGTATTTTTTTTTTTGGAAACCAGGACTGATAAATTAAGAAATGGAGGTGTTGCTTCCTGTTAAATGTTGTTTTCCTGTTCTTAGTCATCTTTATTGATATCTGTAGGAGTTTATCCTGGTGCTTCATGGTTGGATGTTTCCACTCATAATTTCAACAAGAATATTTGTGCATTGGATGAACATCAGGTTTTAGGATGCACACATGTGAGATGCATCGATTCTGAGGTTGCCTCTGTGGGGAAGCATTAAAAGTTGAAGTTGGAAGGATACGTTGGCTGTAGAAATGCCTTGAAAGCTTTTACTTTTGAGTGTGGGATGTGTGTTTTTTTTTTTTTTAAGTCTCCATTTGGTGTTTATTGGTCTATGGCAAGCTTATGTCTGGTTCTGAATTTGGTGAAGTTTGGGTGATGGGGTGCTGTGTAAATGCTAGCGGAGGACTTTTTCCACAGATATATGTATAAGTAGTTGGTTACTTTTAGAAAGCTGTTGTACTTCTGCCTACATGAAATAAGTGCAGAAAACTGCTTCTGTCAAAAAAAAAAAAAACAACCTTATTCCTGTCCAATTATCTCTTGCATGTGTATGTATCAATATAAAATTAAAAAAAAAAAAAGAGAATGGTTCTGTATCCCTGCTGTGTAGGACTGTAGTAAATCTATTTCTTTTGCTAGTAGTAACGAACTAGCATCGAGAGGTTACAGCAGAGATAGGAAGCACCGTTGCAGCAGATGTACAAACACCGGTGTAAAGTATAATCCTTACCTTGTGAATTAACAATCCAAGTAAATGAGTAAGACTAAAGGAAAGTGACAAACATTTAATGTTTGGAATCGTGGTTTTCAAATGACATTTTAAATCCTGGATTTCTTAAAATACTTGTTAGTGGAAAGTTTTGTACTATTCTATTTGATACAATGAAAATACTAATGGGCTGGCAGGTCAGGCACAAAGGAATAGTATAAAAGGAACATCTGAAGCTTTATCTATTAAACAGACTTCTTCAGTCTTTTTTTTTTCCCAGGGTTTTTTGAACTGTGCATTCTGGATATCGCTTAACTTTCCCTTGCAGCCGTTTTCCAACTTTGGATATTATATGACCGTAAAGCTGTGCTTTTGGGATGAGATTTTAAACTTCTCTTATAATTTGTGAGCTGTGTCTTCCTGTGTTCAGAAAGCAGTTAGCGTAGTTTGAGGAAACTATTGCTTTACGTGCGAGGATTTGGAAGTGATTAAGCAATAAAAGCTGGTGCGAGCAACAAACTAGTCTCTTTTCTCATGGTCTAAAACTGTGATCAGTTAGAGGGAATTTTTTCAAATGCAGATTATTTCTATGACTACTACAACACATCTTTCAGCCAAGGCACTGTAAAGTATGCTTGCAGTAAGATCATTCATCAAGGTGAAGAAAGTGAAGGATGACTGCTTTTTTCCTCCCTTGCTCTGAACTGCGTGACACAAGATATTGTTAAGGAATGGTAGGAAAAAAAGTAAAGGCAGACGTCTGTGCACATACTTGCTCCTTTCTGCAGCAGTACTTCAAGCAGTTGCAAGCTTTTTAAACTGACTTGTAGGATTTTGGTAAATCAAAATTCGAGGTCTTATTGCTCAAAACTGAGATAGTGCGATGGTTGATTTGGTTTGCTTTTGCAGATAACCAAGGGACCGTTGCTGTAAAGGGCAGTCGTTATTGTTCAAACAAATGGTGAATGTTTAGATTTTTGTTTTAATGCAGCCGACTCTACTCGCATGTAGAAGACTAATGAACAGTAGAAGTCGGTGGTATTAGGTTTGAGACATGATTGCAACATTAGATCTGTATCTAGGATCTGAGACTGTCCATTGCTTTTGCTTTAGGTGTGCTGTGGCAGATAAGACTTGGCGTGGCAGAGTGAAGTATTGCCACAGAGCGTTGCTGTGGCTAGTCTGGCAGCTCCCAGAAGCTCTTCCAGGAGGGAGTGGTGTCTCCTCTCTGTCCTGGTTCCATGTCCTCCCTTCTTCTCCTGTTTGTCCTGCCAAGGAAATGGTAGTACCCTTGACGTGTGGCTGGTCACAGCACCATCACCTTGAGATGTGCTGGGACATGTGAGGAGGCAAGGTGCAGTGGAGGTTTGTCTGTGATGAACCAAGAACAACTTTGGCCTTCAGAAGCCCTTGACTGAGCAGACAAATTTGATATTAAATGTGAACTCTGTGCTTGCCAGAATACAGGTGGTGTGTTGATCCGTGTGCATGTGTTCTGTGTTTGTAAATGGCATCTTTGAAGAAGCTGCTCTTAATTAGGCTTAGAAATAGCATAGACATCCCTTAAGCATATGCTTGAGCGATCTAAACCGAAGCAGTTCTCAATAATGGCTTGTTGAAAGAAAGAGGGGAATCCCTGAAGACCTGTCCCAGACTATTCAGCTGGGAACTGCACACAAAAAGGCCAATTGATTTAAGCGCTGTGCCCAGCCCATGTACAGAGAGCGCATGCAGTTTCCGAAGGTTACAGGTCAGTATTGATCTTTGAAAAGTTTTGCTGGAGTAAGTGTATAAATTTTGGTGTTTGGAACTTGGATAGCAAAGCAAACTACAGTAAAGTCAGCAGCAAGTATATATCTTGAAGTAAATAGTACGAATTTAAAATTTTTTTAATACTTCATTGATAGTCCCATAATGATCTCTGAATATACAGTAAGTATCTGTTTATATAGCTTTCCAAAATCACTTCTGAGCTAATGAAGTTCAGTCAGGTGTAAACCTTCACATTTAGTTCTAAAGTTTATGAAGAAAAAGCTTCTGAGTCAGACTTGCATACTAGGTCAAAGTTTTATTAAAAATAAAGTTAGTGCTTTATCTCAAGTAATATTGTTCAGTTAAACACAAATGTTCAATACTAATCGAAAGCCTTGAGCAAATGCAAAGAATAGACTCGTACTGATTGAGATAGCCATCACTGACTGCATGCACTTTAGTCACAGCTGGGAGATTTATTTTACAATGGAAAATACAACAAAGAAAACAAAGGAAAAGAAATACGTTTATCTCTCACTGACTTTAGTCGTGTTTATCCAGGAAACTGAGTTTAGATGAGTGAGGTTTTTTCAGGTTTACTCATTTTTCCAAACAGTTAAGTGTCAGAAGTATATTGCCCCCCCGATAGGTCGATGGTCACTGCTCTACACACTGGGAGTAGCATTTGTAAACAAGATAAAAATCGCGTAGTTTGTCTGTTGCATCTGTACCATGCCAAACGTAGCTCAAGACCCCCATATTTTGGGGGGTGGGGATAAGGGCTCTCTGTCCTTAGAATTACGTTTATTAGAGGCCATGCCTGGCTGTTCTCTGCTGGAGCAGGACCTGGGGTAAGTTCTGGACAGAGAAACACTCCACAGGCCTCAGTGAAGTGTGAAGGTGGTGGAGGGGCTCATCGCCTGGGTGAGGTGGGAGCAGGCTGAAATTAAGGAGCTGAAATACTGCAGTAGGTTTGGGGTCTTTACTATGTGGAGCCTGCAAGAGAAGAAAGATGATGTGAGAAGTAGGATTTTTAAATGGAAGAACCTGGGGTATTGGGGGGGGGGGGGTGCATTTTAGGGTGAACAGGACTCAAGTGGGGAATGAGTAGAAAAACTGGGGTAGAAGAACTTAGGGCATTGGAATTGCTTCTGACAACAAAATTTTGTTAAGTTATTGCATTAAGCATTTTTGAGAGATACTTTCAAACATGTTTTGATTCCTTTTTGTACACTCGTGAATTTCTGTCTTTCCCAGCTGTAAGTTCGATAGTTAATACCTGAGTTAAAGGCATGTCCCTTAGTATTTTGAAATTGTAGATTTCTGTGGAATAAATGTTATTTTTGCAATAGAACTGCAGACTATCAGTCTATAGGGTCACATTTGGCTGTCTTCATAGACAAGAACGCTACATATTTTTGTCCCTTTTCAAGTGCTCACAATTTGCAGGAGAAAAAAAGATTTGGGCTTTCCTGTCTCCCCAGCAAGGAAGGTATTGCTAAGGAGATAAGATTTTTTTGGAATATCTTTCAGCTACTGCAATATAAAAGGAAGTCACAAAATGTGCATGCTTTTTTTTCCTTGCCTTGCCTGTCTGTATTTTAACCCAGCAAAAGTGTGCCTGCTTAGCTGTTCTAATTCAGTATCAAAGGTGCAAATGATCTCATACATGAGGAAAAATCCATGAATTGTTTCACAGAAGTGACTCAAAGAATTGTATAAGCTCCGAAGTGTGATATATGGCATAAGGAGTAGTTTCCATGAAGTGTAACTTTCAGATGAATGTGTGTCAGGAACTCAGTTCATTGACTACAGTTGTACTGAGAAGGCACAACTGATTGTATTCCCTTTGGTTCCACAGTTCTTCTCAAAATCTGGGTGTCTTGCAACAATGGTTGGCAAAGCAAATATAAACTGGTGAAGTCAGCGAGAACTGAACTGAATAGCCTAAATCTCTGGACGGAAACTTTTTCCTTCATACTTCACACTTCTATCTGAACTTACTCCAGGAAATACTTGATTTTGAGGATACAGAAAACATTTTCATTATTTCCCTGTGAAATCGTGCTGCAAATATTTTTGAAAACTCTGCGTTCTCTTTACACATCTGCAATCACTCGTGTTATTTCATATAATGCTCAGATCACTGCCTACTAATGGCAGTTAGTTGAACTAAAGAAAAAGTGATACTTTAATTGTATCTACTTTTATCTCCTGGAAGTTAACTCTGTTTTCTAGTTCTCCTCCACCCTGCTCATGCATCTTGCATCTCTTCACATGTTCTTGGTGCAGAAACCTTCTGCTCTGCACAGCTGCCTGGAGCCATCTGAAAGCAATCAGTTTTTTCTTTTGATGTTGGGTGTTTTTTTCTTTTCTGCAGTTTGATAATGCTGTTCAGGAAGATCCTAAAATTTAAGAATCAGTAAAGACTGAAGAACAAGGTGGTTATGACCACCTTGTATGAAGAATGGGAAAGGAGAAGGTAGCAGGAACTGTGCTGGGCCCACAGGAGGGCCACAGAGCGAGGGAGTGCCTATGGACTGGAGCAGTCGGGCATTCTGCACTCTGTTATCTGCAGCTTTTATGCAGTGAACTAATGAGTTTAATTCTTGTCATCTGCTTATCTGCTGTGAGCTTAATTGCTTGGCAAAGATTTTGTTTTACTCCATATTACCTGCTCTCAGGGTTTTGCATTGCAAGCATGACATTTATTAATGTTGTACATTATTAATTTGTTTTGTCCCCAGTTTCATAAGCTAAGTCAAAGCATAAGAAGCGTAAAAGGCTTTACAACACTGCCAGGTTGAGGTGTCTTAGTTACTGTTAACATTTGAGTATCACTGTTGGTATAAAGGCAGGTTGGAGGAAAACATGTTATAGCCTGTTTCCTGTAAACTAACTTACAGATTGTTCCTCTCTCTGAAGAAAACCTAACTAAAGGGTTCTATGCCCATGTGATTGGAGCTGAAAAGTGGTGGTATATTACTGTTGGTTTTTATACTTTGTGACATAGCAGATGTCCAGATTATCCAGCAAAGTAAATCTAAGGAATAGTTATTAACAGTGCAAACACTTGTATCTTCAAAATGACAATCTGTAAGATCTCGCTGATTAGAAGTATAATTTAATAATTTAAAAGGTATGAAAAGGACCAAAGTACTATGAGTAAAACTGTTTTCTTGCTCTGTCTGTAACAATGCTCTCAGACACATGGTTTGGTTGTTTTTTTTGGTTTTTTTTTGGGTGGTCCTGTGTGGAGCCAGGAGTTGGACTCAATGGTCCTTGTGGGTCCCTCTCAACTCAGGGTATTCTGTGATTCTATAAAAATTGTTCTTGGCTGGTTGGAGACTTCCACAGTTGAGCTCCCAAGTGCTTTTGCTGGGGCAGGCTTGAGAGTGTGCTGACTAGGACCAATTCTGCTTGAGAAATAGGAGGTTAGTGTCTAATTTTTGTCATCTTCCTTTTGGTTCAAATGACTGGGAAACTGCTTTGCAATATGAAGATATAATGGGTGTCACAGCAGAGAGTAGGAAGAATGCAATCTGGAACTAGTAATGCATAACTTACTTCCTACCCCTGGACTTTATCCTGAAGATGATGTATTTTTATGGAGGGTAAGAGTGCTCCTGAATAATTTTTGCAGTTTTAGTGCCTTTATGCTGTGACCTCATACGATTGGTAAGGATATATTATACAAAACTTTTGTTATGCGAGAAGACTTGTTTTTAAAAAAAAAAAAAAATCCAAAATACTGTACTCCCCTTACTTTTTCTAATAAAAGTCACTTAACCCTGAAGTGATTACATGAAGCATTAGTTGACTAGTGATAAAATGCTGAACAGCCACAGTTGTACACGTGATTCATTTTCATTCCTCACTCTGAATGACTAAATACTTTACTGATGAAAAATTACTACTGATGAGTTTGCCCTTTCAGTATAATGTATTTGTTCTATGAACAACGTTGTTGCCATTAGAAATATTTCTGCAGACATTACTATTGATTTTTGTCTTTCTAGAAATATGAAACATGAGTTGTAAATGTATATTGTAGATGTTTGCTTTGTTGAATTCAAAACAAGCCTATGAATATTACAAATGTAGAAAAAATATTTTCTAATTTAGAAAAATAATGTTCATAATTATTTTGAATGCATGCATTTCTATACACCTGCAAGCTGAATCATGTACCTCAGTCTTTTATACCTGACTTTAATGTAGACTAGCCCGCTCAGTGGGAAGTCCACTGAAGTTGTGTAGTTTCACATTGAGTGCAACGTGTTGCAGGTGACTGACCTGTGGGATTGTTCATAGGTGTGAAATATCCCCTGTAGTGGTTGTGGTGGTGTGAAAAGCCACCACAAACGGCTGCCACTGAGCTCCAGGGAAGCACCCAGTGTGATTGGTAGCATCGGCCTTAGAGTCAGTCTGTGTTTGCTCCCAAGGGCATGTATGGAGAAAGAAAACCATAGTTCAGTACACTGATTTTCTATTTGTAAAGATAAAAGGAAGGGTGAAGGAACAGCATGATCGAACTAGTCTGAAAGCAGATGGGAGACTGATAAAAGAAAGTAAAAATGGAGAAACATGGTTAACGCATGATGAAATACTCTTTAAGCATGTAAGAGGTGGTTAATGTAAGGATCTCATGAATAGTGTCCTCAGATTTTGTGTGCTGTGTAGCAGCTATGACATCTAAATGGTGATGTCTCTTTTCTTCTGGCCTACTGTGCCCAGGCATGGAGTACAGCTCACTTGATAAACCTACACATGGAGATGCCAAAATGGCTTGGGAGGCAGTGATGTAACTTAATCTGTCCTGAGACTATGCTACTGATGAAGTATTGCTGATCTTTGTGTCAGATCAGAGCTTTCACTCCATGCATTTTGTCCTCGAAGAACATACGCAGTTTTCTGCAGCAAGATACAGACTATGATGCACTGCTCTAGTTCATCAGGATCATGACTTGCCCATAAAGCAGACATGCCTCCCTACCTCCTTTTTTTTTGGTTTTGTTTGTTCAATAATGCTAGCTGCTGGTGATGTTTAATGACGTTTAATTACTGTTTGTTGATCCTGTCAGGAAGTTTCCTTGGGCTAGTGCAGACATTTCTAATGCAACTATTTAATATTGGCTCATGGCAGATTAGAATTTTGAAAATATTGCAAGAGCATGGAGAATCCAGATAATAATACATAATAGTTCTAATGCTTAATCAAGCTGAGCATTTTAATTTACATATATTACCTGAAAAGCTAATTTAGGCCGCTACTGACTGGCAATGACAAAGGTTAGTTTCAGTTCCAAGAAGTCCTTTTAAAAATTATTGAACAATTGACTTCTCTGGGTGTGGACATCCAAAAATCTGGGAGGCAAAGCTGTGTTGTTTAGGTACTCAGTGAATCAGATTTACCCACTGATTAAAAATGGGTTAATAAATGGGTTTTAACAAAAGGTTTTTGGAGACCAGAGTAGGAGAACTAATGCTGGTGAGGCAAGAGCGATTCCCAGTTGACCTCAGCTGCCTCCCCTCCCGCTCCATCAGGCTGCTGTGTCTGTATTCCTCACTGGGTCTCCTGGGGCAGTACCCCCAGCATCCTGTATGGTTTGCCTCCAATTACTCCTCATTCCCAAGTTGTTGTGCAACACAGAGGAGTCACACTGCTTGGCAGGTTGATCTCTTACCTCTGAAAAGGGCTGTCAGTTTTCGGGACTATGCAGTTTATTTCACCTTTAAATAGCTGCTGTCATTGTGCAGAGGAGGCTGTAGAGTGCTCGTCCCCCAGGCTGTGCAGTCAGCTGTTGCCTGCTGCCCTTAGCCTTCTCTGTGGTAGAGGCATATACTTGTTTTGGACTTGGACAAATGCTGTAGCAATTCCCAGGATCCTTACCTACAAAGAGAAGATGTCTTGAATGATTTCTGTTTTTTTTCCCACAAAAACAAACAAACAAATGAGAAGGAAAAAAAAAAGAGAAACACCTTACTGGAGTCTGTGTTTTTTTGCTACCAAAGAGCTGCAAAATAGAGCAAGAATGCTGCAGGGTGCATGCAGGTTGACTTGCTTATCATAGCTATAATGGGTACAGGTGCATTGCCCACATGTTTTGCAATGTAATCATAATGTTTATGTTTACACCAACCTTAAAACATAGATAGCCTTAACAGATATGTGTTTCCCAAATCTCACACTCATGTATGTCAAGAAAACTGGACAGGAACAATTAATCAAGCCTAAACAAGTTAACTCTTATTCACCAACAAATACTGACAAAATGACTGTTCCCCTTATGAAGCTTATTGCTTGGGTTTGCTGTCAAGGTGGAACAGCTCTTCTTTTTGGCTGCAAACAATATGAGACTTTTCAAGCTTTTTTTCTTTGTTTTTCAGAGAAGTTACAAAAACTTTCTAATCTTCGGTAGTTCTGTAGGAAAATACACATTTATACATGCAGTATTATGGGGTGTACATGTTGTATGTTTATGTACATACACATTTTATAATAGTATATATTTGCCTGGGTATCTCATGTAAAATGACTGTGAAAACCATGCAAGACAAATCATATCACTGTTCACTGGTTAAATTCTGTCCTGACAAAAGGAGCAAGAGTTTTGACACTGACCATAGCTGCTCTGAGTCTTCACTGTGCATGCTTAGGAGGTTTGCCACCAAATGTGATACTAATCTTGTACGTATACACGTGTAACTTTTAAAGCCAAGTGAATGTAATTACAGTATTAGGACGTGAACCATCTCAGTGTCAAGTACTTCTGTATGGTTGTTGGTTTGTGTGTGCTTTCTCTCTTCACAAAATTGGAGTCCCAAGCATCAAGAACGCAAATGATCTTGTAATGGTGTATTATCTTAAAAGTTGAAGAATGAAGGTTAAGAACAGGAAAAAAATAGAGTTGGTGGTTTTGTTGCACTTCATAGGTTTATTACAAACTAAAAGCTTTAATTCAAAATCAGGTATGAATGTCTGTTCTTTCCATTTAGAAACAGCAATATCTAGTTCTTTCTCTTCTGTATTAGAAGACTGGACGTGTTGTAGACTTCCCTCAATTTTCACTTGAAGTATATGGCTTTTATAACTTGTACTTTTTCTTCCTGATCAGCTTATCAGAGCTTTGAATCAACTGGATATTCACTTAAAAAAAATAAAAATAAAAATAATTCTGGAAAAAAAAATCCTCTTCAGCAATTGAATCTGAATACATTATAGCTTCTTAGTTGATTCCAAAAGTCATTGAGCAAAACAGGGCAGAAAAGAGCTGGTGTATTTAAGGTGTATAAGAAAATAACATACAGAAAATCTCTTCATATCCTCTTTATAGATCAGAAAGAAAGAAAAGTAGGTTCTACACTTTAGTTGCAATGTGGTTTTACAGATTTATGCGATTAAGTTTCTAGCTACTGTGATTAAACCTTACCTCTCTATATTAACCATTGTAATGAGAGGATTTTTACTAAAATACTTTTTTTTTAAGTATCAACCTTCTATGTGTGGACACCATTCATAAGATATTTATTGACTTTCATAATTACAAATTACTTAAGTGATTTGTAATGTTACGAATGATTCAGAAGGCTATTAATGGCACTTTTGTCTTGTAAAATGAGCCAAAAATCATACATCTGAAATGTTTTCTTTTTTTATAAATGTCGTGAGACTAGACAATAGCCTGGACCAAAGCAATAATACAGCCTGGAGCCAGACAGACTGAATCCTGTGTTTGAGGGTAAAACTAAAGGTTATTATCCACCTTTTCCTTAATCTTCCTGTACAAGAGAGCATAGATAAGGCATTTTGAAACCCTCTTCAATCTATTGAACAGTGGCAGCCATTCATCAGGATCTTACCATTTACTTGTCACAATAATGATCTTGTGATACAGTAAGGAAATTCATAGTTTGATGCTTGTGCTTTTGGGTTAACTTTAATTAATTGTGCCGGATTGTTGGGTCAAAAGTTAGACTGCATACTTTTCTATAAACATTTTGAGAACCTAAGATTGCACAAAAAAGATCAGAATGACGTTATCTGAATAGTGTGATTAATTTTCTGATAATGCAACAAAGGGAAAATGCTGGAATCTTTTACATGAAATGACATCTTGTAGCTGCCTGCAAGTAAGAATATGGTTTGAGTTAAGTATCCTAATTAACACGCACAAATCTGTTTTTCTCCTGGAATATCTTTTGCTTTCATCTAAATACGTGTGGAGGCTGCCTTTATCTGTTGCAAGAAAGTTTCCATTTCATGACTTATTTGTAAGGATAAGCCCTTGCTGTCAGCAGGGAAGCCTAAAACTTTGCTTTTATTAAAGTGTTTCTCAGACTCAAGTCCTTCAAAGAAAATATTGTTTCACTGTGCAGCTAACAAACCTCTGGAGTAGTCAGCAATATATTTCAGACTGAAGTAATTACTACTAGAGTTGATAGCTCAGTTTTTCTCATATTGGAATGGACAAAGCATCTACAGACACACTAAAATATTACTTGAAAATTCATTTCCTTTGAAAAAAGATTCAACAGCTTCTAGACGGTTATTTAAACTGACAGGTGTGATGTAACCCTGCTGAAAGGAGGTGTGGGCTACTGTTTGTGTCAGTGGTGGTTGAATTCATGTTTTGAAATGCAAAAATTTGGTCTGTGGTCCACGCCTGTATTTTAAGGACGCTGTAACCCTGTAGTAAACAACATGAAATACTTCCCAGTAACACCACAACTGACTGAAGTAGGATGACTAGGTTTTAGTGAGGAAAGCCTGTGGAGATTTTGAATTTTGCAAACTCAAATCTCTGACTCTTTCCTTATTGTTGTCTCTTTATTTTTCACTTGCAATATTTCTGGAGAAAGGCTGTGAGCACTTCTGCGTGTCCCAAGACAACTTTGTAATGAATGGACAGAGTGTGGCTGAAAATCTGCTGTCTAAAAGTCAAACAAGTTATCTCTCTGCCATAGTGTGCTTGTGTTAGAGATGTATATTCTTGATGGCAGAAGGATTTCCTCTGTTCCTCAACTGCCTGATTTTGCCTTTGATAAGTGATTTTAGGAGACGTAGCTTTTTTTTTGTAGCCTAGAAAGATAAATTTTCTTCAAGCGCAGTATAAATCTGGTCCTTCCAGGGTGGAGGAAGCATAGTATTTGAAGTCATCCTTCATAGATGAAACCTTAATAACTCGTAAATACAAGCATTAGTCACAACTGGATCCAAATTCTAGTTTGGACAGCACCATATTGTCCAAACTCTTTTTTTTGTTTGCTTAGTAGTTTTTTTTCTTTTTTCCACTGGGTGCAGAGTTCTTTCCAGTTTCCCCACACTGCATTGCTGTGTTGAGCCACTTAATCTGTTGGGTGATGAAAATTTTGAATTTCTACACCAAACTGTAAAATTTTGTTAGTATATCACCCAATATAAAAGATTATTTATGCTCTACCTCTCCCTCTGTTCTTGACTTTTAGGGTGGATTTGTTTGCACATTTAAATTTCTTACACACATAGTTCCACTCATCCTTTTCCAAATATCTTCCTCAGTGACACTTTTTTTTTCAGAACATAAATGAAAATTTTTTTATTCTCACTTCCTTAATTGAAATATTTCTTACATATTGCAGAGGAAGATGTGAATTTCAACTGAAATGAAAATAGTTTATTACTTTTTCTTTATTCTGTAGCATCTTGCTTAGCAAATGGTGACTAATTATATTCACCTCCTTAATAAGCTTTTCTAATAAGATAGAAAAAGGAGAAAAAAAATCAATTCATTGACTTGCTTCTCATTTAGTGGCATGTTCATCTAAATGGATGATTAGTAAAGATTAGTTTTGGGTGAGGATAAAGGAAATTGTCAAGTTAACGTGGAATTAATAGTTCCTTCAAGAAAAGGATCAGTGTGTTACATTAGGTAATTTCCCATTCTCCCCCCCGCGCCNTTAGTAGGCATGCCTGGTGCTTCTTTCTGAAGAACACTGGAATTATCTGGTTTTATGTCAGAAGAATTGAACAAAGAGCTCATTTGTGTTTTAGTTCCTACCACAGATAATGGGGTGAGGGGGGCATGGTGGAAATGTCCCTTGACTGTCAAAACAATAAAGGACTACTATGGAAAGGCTACATTTTTTTTAACCATAAGCTAGCAAAGATCACGTGGGGTTCAATCCTGATTTCACTGATGCTAATACCAAAGGCTTTGACTAGAATATAACTAAAATTACATTCCAGCATTGTGTGTAACCATTGTCATGGAAAGACTTAATTTGCATCAAGTGAAATTAAATATACTAAAAACCAAATCAACAGATTAATGGATTAAAATTGCCTCGAAGACTAAATTCCACAGTGAGCCTCTTCCTGGTAGAAGCTGGGAGGGTATACTGGGGAAAGTAGGCTTCTGCTCTGCTCCCACCTTCTTCCTTCATCTCTGGGTACTGATCAGCTGCAGCAAGGACCTTGACCTTGGTGGACCTTTGGTTTCAGTCAGCATAGTTCTTGTGGGAGCATTTTGTGTTTGGTGGGGTTTTGGTCAAATCACAATCTTTAGCAGTCAGCCTCCCGCTTCTGACCAGGGTGTATCTGCACAAGTGCCTGACATCCTACTGCAGCAGCCTGACTTCCTGCTCCAGCTTTTCCTCAACTGTGTTGGCATATTTAAACCCAAATGTCTGTTTTCACTCTGTAACCCTATGATAACCTTGAAACAAATGGTTTTTCTGTAAGCCACTATTTCCAGTGCCAAAGAATTAAATTTTCCTTGTTAACCTCACAGGATGTCTAGGTGGGTGTGGTTTTTTTTTGGGGGGTGGTGGTGGTGGTGTGTTTTTAAAA
>VXAL01018940.1:187604-203883 GCA_013399475.1 Chauna torquata
GGGGAGTAGTTCAATGTAAAACCTTGTGTGTGTGGTACAGTAGTAGTTGTGCTGAAGAGAGGGTTCCCGGGAAGGGAACTTTACTAGGTGTAAAGTACTATAAAGGACACTTTCATATAACTTCCACTAATCTGGGTAGCACACACAAACTGTAATTACAACCAACAGACAAATCCCTTGGATACTGTTGTGGCATGCACAACATTACATAAATACACCACCTAATAAATTGAGTGTGGGAATAAGATCTGGGGAGAAAAAAATTTGAATTCACAGGGAGGGGGCGTGTGGAGATGGGCTTTTTGACATAGAAGCAATGTGCTAATGAGGAGCTAAAATCTCCATATAGGTTCTACCCCTTTTTTCTATTAGTAAATTCATGCCCGTGGCAATAATTCGAGAGATTCTGGGATCTTAGCCTGAAAGTGAGCTGCCTTTTCCTGTTCTCTCATTACTGACTGTATTTGTGTGCCCTTTTGCCACAAGGGGTGCAAGGTGTCCTGCTGTATCTTGGATCTATTCACAGATTTGTTTTGTATGTGGAGGTTGCCAAAGTGTTCTGCTACTGTTTGCAACATCCTCGTAACTCGGTGGCTAATTCCTCTTCAGCTCTGATTCTATGGATAATCAGTTTATTGGTACACCCATAGAAGAGTTTGAATTTATCTTTTGGAGTTGATCACTGATCACTTTTTTCCTTAGGACTAATGCAGTTCTTTAATCACTTGCCAGAGGATGTTTTAGGCACTCATCATGCCAATTTTTAATAACACCCTTGTTCTTTACTTGCAACAGCAAGTATGCCTATCTTTATTAGTCATGAAAAAGTTGGGAACATCCTAGCAATTAATTCCTACTAATACGCATCCTCTCTATTGCAGCACTCTGAGCGTACATACTCAGCCTAAATACTGTACAAGCAGCAAAAAGACAGCAAGACATCAATAATATAGTAGCATAGTTATTACCAAAACCTATCTTGAAATAGGAGTTTTTTTGGTAGCATTGTCAACATAAGAGTTCCTGTACACTAATTACTTGAGTGTTGTTTAAATCCAGCATGGTCTCCTGTGCTGTTGTTTCTATTTAGCCTGGACATTCCTCCATGAACAAGATGCGAGGCAAACAAAAGATTTTGTATGGAGAAAACAAACCTGTACATCTATATCTTTGCTCCAACTACATGAGGGCTTGGATAAGTTCCCTCTCAGTGTTACACAGCCATGAATCTATCGATTTATTTTCAACTTGTGAAATAATGAGTCAAAAAATGTCTTTGTCATTGTTAAATCAGTTTTTTTCTTTTTTTTTGGGGGGNGGTCAAAATCTAAGTTCAAAAAGTGTACCAGTCAAAAGTGAAGTATCTGCACTGTTGCAAAAGACCTTACAGCTCAGCTGTTAGGTACCACTGCACAGGGCAGTAATGGTTTGAATACAAAAGGAATTTGTATTAAAAGTACTAGAGAGTGGAAAGGAGCCCACATAGTCAGCAGTGACATAGCACTTGCACGTTCCTCATACTAAGCCTGTCCTAAAGTCAGGAAGTACATTCTTTTGTTTGCTGTGTTCCTCTCTCAGGAATTCCTAATCAAACTTTTTTGACATTCTCATGCTAATGGTGTTAGCTAGATCTGTAGTGCGGCCTGCTCATCTTCCATTGTTGCTTTGAGTTTTTCTGTGCAGTTAAAACTTCCAGGTAAAGACAGCGGCATGTTGTCCGTCTACAGCCGCAAAAGGTGCTTTCCAACTTGGTTTGAAAAATGGTGTCTACGACTTGCTGTTACTGTTAGAAAATTAGGAGATATCAGCAGGTGCTTGAACGATCTGCTGCAGTTTGTTGGTTTTCTCATTTTCCTAAACATAGGAGTTTTAGCAGAATGTTTGTCCACCAGGACTTTGACCCTGCCCTGCACCACCCTCCCTCCTGTGGCTTCATTTAATACCTATTACTTCGCTCTCTTCAAAAATGCCAGTACTGTAATGTTATTTTCTGTAGTTTTCTGACCTCATACTGGAAAAAATCTATTAATCTCCTTGTTATTATGTCCTACCAGCTGCCAACTCACTGCAATTTAGGATCTTGCTAAGCCCTGCTGCTTTACACTCCCTCTAGACTCATTTGTCTTGTTGACCACTTCTTCTAAAGGTGCTGGCTTCTTTCCCACTCCCTCTTTGAATGCCCTGTCATCAATCCTCATTCTTCTTACTGCTAGTAGCGTAGATATATTTTGACATTATTTTAAAAAAGAATTGCTACACCTGCATCGGAAATCAATATTTGAAGATCTTCAGAGTACCCATAGCCTGCATACTGCATTTGTGCTGATTGGACATTCAGTTTCCACTGTGATATGTAGATGCACCTCTGATGTGATAGAGATTCCATAGCTGGGTGCATGAAGCAGTGTTTTTTCCTTTTTATATTTTTATGAGATGTTCCTGGCAGTTTTTCAACACCCGCTAATTAAATAGCTAAGCTTTTACTGACCATTGTAGGGGAGGGATGAAAGAATACCCCAAGATGGGGGCAAAGAAAGAGGAGTTCCTGGAGTTGTGGGAACAATTGCACGGTTTTGCCCATTTTAAGGCATGTAGTTTGACTGTATGCGGTGGAGGAAGGTAGCAGTAACACAGGTGATCCTAGCTGGGATGTGTTAGCTCATGGTGCCCTCATTCTGGTGTGGGAAGGGATGATGATATTTTCCTTCTCTGGTCTGTTCTTGAGAGCCATTAGTTGCTGCTTCCCCCAAAAATGGTGAATAGGGGGACAGTTGTACAGTCAGTCCCTGGGCTTATTTGGGAAATGAGAGCTATCAGCTGAGAGGTAATTAGAACCACCTCCTAGCTGCAGTTGTGAGCCAGCAAATCATCGCTAGAAGGGTGTGATCTCCTCTTATGTGAGAGACCTCAAAGTGAGACAGGAGTAAGTCCAAAAGAGTCTATCCATGAAAGGAAGTTATTTTTAATCTGATCAGTTCATAGTTTGGCTGTGGTGAAAAAAAATATATACAGCAAGAGAATGCCAGAGATAGAGCCAAGATGTGCTGAAGACCTGTGTTGGTGTTTATGTAGGGGTAATCTCGAGGAGGGGGGGGTTAAAAATAAACCAACCCCTTATGTACTCAAGTATGGGTAGGCACTGTATCAGTAGTGTGAGAGCCAGTCATGGTGATGCTCCCCTTTCCTGTGAGACCAAGGTTGAGGTGACCATCAGGCAGGCATCACACCATGGTGGGTATGGTCACTTCTGTGACTGTGGTTGAGGGAGCTGTTCCCCCTGGGTGAGTGGGACGGGCTGGAACCAGGCTCTTCATGATGGAGGCACTTGGGCAGTTTGAGAGGAGCCCGGGGACAGCAGCAGGGAGGGTTGTTGAAGACAAGGCAGCTCACATTGTAGAGGATGTATATGTGGCTGCATCTGTCCATTCAGCAGAGAATTCAGAATATTTTTAGAAATAACCTTTGTTTGTGAAATTATTCATATGGCCACAGGAACATGTCATACTTTTTTCTTCTGCCCCCTCCATGAGCAACTGGTCCCTGGCCACAAACGCAGTGGAGAGCGTTCCAGATGCTGATGGCTGTGGGATGAGAGACTGGGATGTGGCAGGAGTGTGGGGTCAGATCTGACCCCTTCTTCTTGCTGGGTGATATCTGTACATGGAAGTGTTCACTGTCAGTATGCAAACACATGCAGCAGTCTGAAGGCACTTTAGCGTTAGATCTTCTTCTGCTGTTGCTTCCTGCCTGTTCCCTGTCGTGTTTTTCAGACTAGTCCTTTGGACTAATGGACACGAACTGATGGAAATCTCTGATCTTTCTCATAGCATTTGTGACCTTTCAGGTTATTTTACCTTGAACTATTCCTCTGTCTTCTGAAGGTTTCCCTACCCACCCCCTATTATTGCCCATAGCTCAGTGCTAGTCCAACTTTCTATCATTCTTCTCACACTTTTCAAAAAAATCGTAGTGAATTTTAGGAAACACAAACTAGAAACTGTGGCTTTTATCCAGTTTCTATTTTTGACTTTGTATTCTTTTTCCTTTAAAGCCTTTTGAAATGATAGAGGTGATCACACAAAGAAGCTTTCTACTTGCAGTGACCTGCTTTTTCCCCAGATCTTACTGAACCACTTAAATGTTATTTCCCAGAACAATATAGCAATATGTCTTCCTCTTCTTCAGCGTCTACTAGGCAAAAATCTCATTGTGCTTGAACGAAATAACAAAAATCCCTGTGTGACAGGTTGGTATTTTTCTCCTCGCAGAGTCTGGAGGCAGGCAAACAGGATGCAGGAGCTTGGTTTCTTCAGCAAATGTGCAAAATGAAGCTGTTAGGCTGTTCATGAGAGGAAAGGCTATCTCACAAGTTTTCTTCCCAGGCAGCCTTCTGAGGACGATCGTGGGGTTTGGGCAAGGGGCGCAGCAGGGTTGCAGCTCCAGGCTGTGGCTGAGAGGCGTCCCCACTGGGCTGCATGCCTCCAACCTCAATGGCTTTTTCTCTGTGCTGGGTCTGACCCGCAAAGGGCTGCAGGTTGGCCAGCATGGGAGGTCAGGACTAGGGGAGGGAGACAAAATGATGTGCTGTATGCCAGAAAGCCCCTGCTTTTAGGTGCCAGACAGGCAAGAGCTGCCCTGCTCAGCCTTGCCTATAGGTGGAACAAATATGGGTGCATGTTGGGCCTTATGTAACCTGGGTCACGTTATTTGGCAACTAAATAGCTGAGCACTCATGTTTTCTGCAACACAGTCCTGCACTTTAATTGTTTTTCATCACTGTTCCTTTCATTACTGGCCAAATCTGTAGCTTAATTCCCTGTTGCAGTATTTCTAGCTCACTTTTAATAACTTTTTTCCCCTGTGAGTATGAATCAATGGTCCTGTAGAGGCTTTGAGGCTCTTGCTGCAGTCATCTTAAATCTTCAGTGATTATCCCTGCTACTGCAACTAGGTATGGTTTTAGTCGTGCATTGCACAATGTGCCTGAGTCCTTCACATACATGCTAAGTCCTGTATGTTGTATAATGCTCCCTATATTGACTCCAGAACAGCGGTGGTCTGGGCCCTGGTGAAAGCCTCTGGCAAGCAAAAGGTGCAGGAGCACGTCATCATCTTCTCCTCTCCCATACTTGGCTTGCTGGCAGCACTGTATCTTCTGCCTGGGTTATCTTTTGAACTATTCAAACATGGATGTTCTGTGAAATTCTGGTTTTTACCCTTGTCACCATGATACTTCACACAGGTAGATACACAAATAACACCCAATTAAGAATAAATTAATACTTATGAATGCTTTTTCTAATAGAAGTCTTTAGGGATCGATGGCTATTTGCAACAGTTGTTTTTTTTGTTTTTTAAGAAAATCGTGTGTAATGAGAGTTTTGCAAATTGCAAATTGAATTTTAACATAATTAACTTGGAGACTTATCTTATTGTAATTAATGTATTTCCTTTTAAATCCAAATCATTTTGCAGTTAATAAGATTGACTTCTACTTACATGTAGGTTGAATGAAGGGTTAAAGTGCCATAACCAGTGTAGAGAAGTTGAAAAGAAGCATGGGAGAAATTGAAAAGAAGCATTGTTTCTCCCTTTAGAGGGAGAAGCAATGAGTCCTGTGCATCTCAGAAGCTTGCTCAGAGAGTGCTCATTTTGAAGCCCGCAGAGGAGCACAGGCTGCGGGTCACAAGGCTGGGAGCTCATCCAGTCTCTGGATATTTCAGCTGCATGAGAGACTGGCGCTGGTCCATTTGCTGAAAGATTTTACAGATGTGAGCAGTGCAGGACTGTTGTTTTAGGCAGCCAGTGTGAAACAGGAAATGACCTGTGTGGAGCAGTCGGTTAATGAAGAAAGATGCAAGTGAGTTGTCTCTCTCCAGGACAGCCGATGGGATGTTGTTCTGAAAGTTGACCTTATATTGTTCTGTTTTGGCACATCGTCGCATCTGGTGTTTACATATGATACAACAGAATTCTTGCTAAAAAACTTCGAATGTTGCCGTAAGCGTAACTTCAGGCTGGCTGAGGAAGGCCAGATGATGTCATAGCATTTTGATAAGGTATACAGAAGTCTTTCTGCAGACTGCGATGCAATATGTCTGCACGTGTTGTGTATTACGGTGTAGTGAAAGTTGCACTGTGGTAGTGCTAGTCTTTGACTGACTAGGCTTGATACTGCTTTTACAAACTCTGAAAATATTGTTGCATGTGTGTGAAAAAGCTTCAGGATGGAACAGAGGAAACTGTAGCAATTTATATAATATGGGTTAAAATAGCTTTAAACAAAGGTAGTGATTAATTTAAGATTGGATCTGCCACTTTAGACATTCTTATTTGTTATTTTATACTGTCAACTACATAGAGGTGATTAAGGTAATTGCGTTAATGAGTGCAATGTGCTGCACGTTTTTGATGACTGAAGTAGGTTATAACACGTTTGATAAGCAATAATTAGCTAAAGATGCCAACATATGGATGAAAGGTTTGTATTCTGACAGAAAGGCATAGTATAAACAAAGTGAAGACCACCATGTTGTTGCGGGAGAGGTGTATGTCTCTGCTCAGAGTAAAAGAATTTGGAGAAATTTAGCATAAGTGATTAACATGGCATAAAATGATCCTCTGCAAGGTGATTTATGTCATAGCAGAGGTAACCCTAACCTGGATTTCATACTATTGTTCATTGGGTAATGGGCAGGAAGTGTTTATATGTCACAGTTTAAATACAAAACATGTGAGTTTACTTGTGCACTTTCTCTGAATATTTTGAAACATTTGTTTGAAGTTGTATTGAAGTAAAAATGGAGTTTTGCAAGTTTTTTTTTTCACTGTTTCACATTTTCATCTTGGATGGCAAATCTTCCTTTTTGCTCACTTGACACCAATAAAAGTGATCTGCTCCAGAAGGCCTGATGAGATGAAAGATTCTGTCTTTGTAGCACTTGGAATGCAATGCAGTTCTGACCTTTGTTCATCAATAGTTTGCTAACAGGAAAAGCCACTAGTAATGAGAACATCAGGGCCATAAAAATGATGCCACGTGGAGTCCATAAAGCGATGTCAATTGCTTTAACCTACAAATTTGAGTTTGCAGGTCCAACAGTCTCCAGTGCGATCCTTTTGCATTCTCTTATGTTGCAGTATTTAAATTGATCCAGTTCTATGATTTTCATATCCATTTTATTGTTTGCCTCTCTTTTTCTTTTTTTTCTTACAGGAAAAAGAAAAGTTATCTAAATTAAAACTTCCCATTTAAAATATATTCGGAGTAGAAGTTCAAAATATTAATTTGCAAAATAGGAAGGCTAACTAAATGTTTTCCTGTCAAGCAGGTAGCAAGTTTTATGCCTTCTGATCCAGTAATCCAAAGTAAAGATGGTATGTGCTACTCCGCTTGCATAAATTAAATTAAATTAGCAAATCAACAGTGAGCCACACTCTCCATACAAGCTTTAGGGGCGCTTGCAGACTTCACTAACTGCTTTTGTAGAAAACCTCACGTGCTGTTTGCTCCTGCTGCAAGGCTTCACGTGGCTGAAGTGTGTCTGCCTTATTGGCTGTGTGCCCCAGTCAGTTTTTGTTATTGGGCCTTTGTTCCTGAATTAAGTTGCTTCCCTAGGTATAGGGCCACACTAGGTCAGGATCTGCACAATGTGATGGTAGCCACCAGAGCTTGGCGTACTATCAGGCCGCTTACCTACATCGTGTTCACACTAATGGCTGTTGATCAGTTAAAGTACGCTTGTCAAGTGGCTTGGGGAAATGTATCCTGCGTGGCTTTAACTCAGAAGCCATAGTGATAGGTTTTCTCTTTTTATGAGGGCTGTAGAACTGCACTATGAAGACAGCAATAAATTAAACAGTTAGCTTACAATTTACCTTTTTTAGTCATTCACTCTTATTAACTTATTTTATGCATTTACTGCAGAAAAGATGTTGTAGTCCTCATGTGTTACGAGCAATTTAAACAGTGTTATTTGTCCAGAATTTTTAAGCAGTCTGAATTCATCAGTCCTTAATCCTTTCTTAACTAAAATTTTTGGTGTGGTGTTTCTCTTTTCACACATTCTCGGATGAGAATTGCTCTTAATTCTTAAAAGCAATTGGAGCTTATTGTAGCAAGCGTCTTCCAACTGTATCAAAGAAATAACACACTTGTGTCTTTTGTATCTTGCAGGATCCTATCCACATCAAGGGGCCCTGTTTGTCTCCAGAGTTTCATATCTCTGGTGTTCAAAGGAAAATACAGTTAATCAAATGCTAGACCCCTGACTTAGATCTGCTGTGTTTGATTTCCATCAGTATTCATATCATTCCAATGGCACGGTGTTTCCTACAGCTATTGCATATTTTCCCAATATTTAGTAACTGCAATGCCAGTGGAGGTCAGCAGATAAGCTTTCACTTCTGTTCCCTAAACTGGGGAAACAAATAAGGGAAAGTGCTCGTTTCACTGGAATTAGAACTGCAAGAGTTGAATAATATTGAGATAATTGCTGTAACTTTTGCAAGAATACATTAAATGAATTGTACATTATTTTGTAAGCTTAATTATGGGATTTGTCAGTTTTTAATTTTTGAGACATACATGGGTATGATTTTGTAGATCTAGGCAAAGTAGTTTAAGAAGGCAGAAATGAGGGCCCTCTTGGGTAGTAAGCCTTATGGCCCCATGGTTGGGATGCAGGAGCTGGACTTAGCTGTCAGGAGAGATTTAAGTGGCAGACTCCTGCATATTCTCAATTCTCTCTTAAATATTGTAGAATGCTCTTACCATTATAAAGTGGTGCAAAATACAACATGATTATTTTTAAAAAGTCTTGCTGAGCTTCAAAAATATAATCCTCAAATAAGGATGCAAGGAAGTGTATTTTTGATTTAAAAAAAAAGTTCCATTTGCAATATTATGAACCACATACTCACTGTTTTTTCTCATACATATCTTCTTCTCTGAGACTGATGATTTTGTGCTCAGAAACTTCTGATTCTGTCTTCCCTCCCCCCCCATTCTTCCTCTGAATTTAATTCTAACATGTCCTTCCACATACGCATAACAGCATATCTGAAATTGTGGAGTAATTGGAAGGTTAAGCCATGGTCCATATAAGCAAACTTGCTGCCTCTTCAGTCTCATGGCTACATGTCATTTTGCCAGTTGTCTTATCTGCTATCTGAACTCGCTTGCTGTTTTTTGCATATGTTGCCAGAATGAGGGCTGGTATTCAAGACCAGAAATTGAAGCTGACAGGGTTTGTAGAGAAGGAGCAACGCAAACCAGGATAAGCTACTGTAATTTGCTATGTTTCTCAATACTGCATTTGAGAGAAATATTTTTGCAGCATGATATGGATGATAAATGACAATTTGCTGCATTGTACTGCATGATCTTGATGAACTGACACATTACTGGGAATTTGTAACCTTGAGGCAAGATGCTACGGAAAACAAAGTTGTTGAATGAATGTGCTCTAGACGGTCAGGTCTTTTCATATGTAATTTGAAGGTGTACTAAAAGTGCTGACAAAAACATGATAAAGTGACGGCTATGTCTCAGTATTTGTGTTCAATGGGTGTGTCTAGAAAGTTATTTCCAAGAGCGTCTGAAGGTGGGACTAATTACTGCTGTTATGCTAACTGACTTCATCATGGAAAAGCTAATGATACGAATTCACAGCCAAGTCATCTGAAGTCATTACTGCCAACAGGAGATAACCTATATTAAGAAACTGCAGTGAGTAATGGTATAGCGCTGTTGGAACACAGCAGCAGGGCACCTGATCTTTTAGCTCCTGTTCAGCAGTGAGACCTTATTATTAGCAGGCAGCTTTTTCAGTGCATCATTTCTGTGCATTAATATTTTTATTAATAAAGTACAATAATTCTGGTGTAGCCAGGGACACCATCACCCATAAAAGTGTCTGGGTGAACTTAATCAGCATATGCCTGTTGATACTTGTCACTCTGGGGGGAAAAAAAAAATAGCTTGGTTTATCAAGTGAATCCCTCAACGTTAAGTAGAACAGATTTTCTTCAGTTAACTGCCATTGGCTTTCAAGATCAGAGGTCCATAGCAACTTGAAAGTTTTCTACCCATGCTGAGAAAATGATAGTAGACGAGTCTTTTGGAGGAGGGTAGGGTGTGTTCCTCAGGGTAACAGAGGGGAATACATCTCTTGCTGCAGCTACCAGCTCTGAAGGTTAAACTGGTACAGGTCAAGGTTGTGCAAGATTCAAGTTTGTGTTGTCTGTATGATGGTTTGTTGAGCAAAACAGTCCTTTAGCTGTTGTGAAGAATACTGTCTAAATCTTTTTAATTTTTTTTTTTTATTAGAGGGAAACCTCTTTCTGATTTAGAGAAGTTGTAAGAATTTTGACTACAGATTTTACAGGTTCTCCCCAAGTTTGTAGCTGTTCAGATCTTTGATTCATAGGCTCAAAACCTGCCAGCAGCTTTTTCCTGTCCTTTGCAATGCCTCCAACACTTCAGAATGTATAGCTCACATAAAAAAAAAAAAAAAAAATCTCCTTGCTCATGGCTGGTCAAGCAATCATCAAACCTGTGCTGCTTTGTCTCATGGGAACACTGAGCACCTTCTCTTCTCAAAAAAGACAGACCTTAAATCTATCATGTCAACTTTAACTATTACCAGAAGAAAACATTAATAGAAAGCTGATGTTTTTACTGTAGGAAATACTATAGCATACAGACCTTGAATAGTGTTGGCACTTTCAGGGATAATAAATATATTAACACTTCTTCATTGTCGATAACAAAACATACCTGCTCAGGCATATCGCAGCCTGTGAGCCCTAGAGCGCCTTTCCTGGGAGGATGAAGTATATTGGGTGCGGAGAGACTTGTATTGGTAGCCACAATGTTTCCATCAAACATGTCTGATTTCTCTTTGCTTCCTTCATTATTGAAGGAAAATTATATGAAAAATTTCAGGAAGCTTTAAGGTTAACAAAAAAAAAAACTTGTCTTTTTTCAGAAGACGGACTTTGAAAGACTCATCACTGTTGTCATGCGTAGCCACTTCATATGACTGAAGTTATTGAAACAAGTTTTCCCACAAAGGAAATCTGTGCATGTCTGGCTTATTGAAATGCCTGAGAACTGTTTGAATACAACTTTATTATAGCTTTTCATGATAGAACATAACTTGATGGAATTGAATTTGGATCTTTCTTCTCTGTACGTTTTTCTCTATACAGCAGTTGTTTAATTTCAGAGTAACGTGTGCCTTTCTATAACAAGAGCTGTAATAATTTTGGAAATTAAGAATATTTTTCTTAATAATTAAGGTGGTTGCCTCTGATTTTTCATTGGCTGAGACTGAACTGGTGGAAAAAAATACATGCTTACACACCACAAAACAAAGGGAAAACTCTTACTACTTATTGTAATTTATTGGAACTGAAGTCAGAACCACAGTCAGTACTCCATTGGGCTGGATGGTGTTCAAGTGCAGAGCAAAAGGATAGTTTTGGCTGTGGCTTGCAATTCAGGTATAAGCCAAATTACAGGGAAAGAAGTTTGGAGCACAATGAAATAGGTCATCATCATAGGCTAGTGATCTTAGTCTAAATTCTGTTGTGTTGGTTTTTTTTGTTTGTTTTCTTTTTTAAAATTTTGTTTGTTTTAAATTGCTTTTCTTTAAAGAGGGATTTAAGGAAAAAAACCAACTTCAGTGGGGTTGGAGAAACTCTTAAGATGAAGGTAGAGGGGGATGGAAGAAAAGGAGAAAGCGTGTCACCTATCTGGAAATACAGCAGGCAGGGAAATGAAAGTGATGCCATGGTTAGTTAGAAACATCTTGTTTGATGCAAAACAAGTCTTTGCAAAAATATGGATCACAGAGCCGAAGGAACAAGCTTAGAAGTCATGTTCAGCCACATTCTGAGTGGACGTGAACAGGGGAAGTTTGCAATTACTGTAGTGTCTCTGTTTTTTCTCCTGTCCCCCTTGACAGCACACTGAATGTGAGTTTTGGCTGAAAGAGGACAGTGTTACGCTGGAGATTTTATGCAAAATGTTTGCAAGACTTGAATATCCTTTGCATTTACATTGATATAGTGAAAATTTGGGGAGTAAATGATCATGGAAGAAAAAAAGGGAGACAGAGGGGTGGAAATGGAGGAGAACATGATAATAAAAAGAGAAGAAGGTAGGTAAGAATTTTTTCACCATAATAATAATAAAAAAAAATTATGTGGGAAAGGTAGAGAAAGAGGCAAGGCACTTAATGTACATGTGTTATATATGGAAGGGGCAGAAAACAGGCAGGAGAGTGAGTGCCTTGTGTTCCCTGTGAAGAAAGGCAGTGAGGCCAGAGTTCCCATAGGTAGGAGAGCAGAGGGTGCACTCATTTTCACGTATGCTTGTTGGTGCTTCTAGTGTTATAAGACCTTAGGCTTTTGCAAACTGGGTTTGAGGCAACAAAAGCTCTTTGATTATACTTCTAAATACTGAAGTCCAGAAGGCATAATAAGTCTTCAAATTTTTCCAGCTTCAGAACTGAGACTTTCCATTTGAAAACAGATCTGCCTATGGAAGACTCTTTTTCAAAGCTACATTATCACCAGCAGCTTCCACTACTTCTCCTCACCTCACAAATACGCACAGATTTTTTATTTTGATTACCTGGCAACTCTTTACAGGTATATAACTTCTCTTGGCTCTCTTTTCTTTTCCTATCATTTATCTTTCATCACCAGATGATGTAGCTTTGCATCTCTGACTGAGACTTGCAAGAATCATTGCCAGAACCAGCAGTTGCTCCTTCCTGTTCTGATCCGTTTAAACGATTTCTCTTTAGCTTGTCGGAAGCACGTGACCGGAATATAATTTCTTATGTCTAACATTCACCTGTCCTGTAAAGACTCTCCAAGCTCATCAGCTGATTACCTGGATAGTCCTTTCTCTTCACCAGTCAGAAGACAGTGGCTGAGATTAAACTGAATCAGAGGCTTGCTATCAAACAAACATTTCTTCTAAAGCACCCTCTTATGTCATCACTGCATTTACATACAGGGATGCTGAAGCAATCCATGAGGTCAGGCTGGTGGCTTTTTTCTTTTTTCTTTTTTTTTTTCTTCATAGTAGCACCATTAGATATGATCTAGAAATGAGGTGAAAGAAGTAGAGGAACGCGTTTCTAACAGGGGAAAATGAACGCGACTTGAACAAAGTCTTGGAGATGGTATCTCCCACCTACATATGATACAATTAGTAGTCTATTTGAGCACCTAGTTACTCTGCAGATTATTTGTTTTTTTTCTGGTACAGGTTGGTGAGAAGAGTGTTGCTAGTCATGCGATCAAATTAGCCTTTTTTTTTTTTTTTTTGCTGAGTTAGTTTGCATCCTTTAGGCATTAGAGTACTTGTAATTAAAACATCCAGTCCTTCCCTGTTCTTCTTGTTAATACTTGAGAAGTCTGTTTGCCTTGCTTTAAAGAGGAAATCAACTATATAGTTAGGTTTTTTTGTGTGTGTGACCAGTGTCAGCAGCACTAAACATGCAGTAACTTTAAATAAGTATCTGTTGTGCAACAAAATCTTTCAATGGCCTTAATTCCTTTAGACAAACAGGGGACGCTTACAGTTGGCTTGTTTGAGCTGTAGGGTATAGATGTGGTGCCTATAAAACACGTGATGGTGTAGTAGGCTCTCACCGAAGGTGGCAGCTGCCTTTTAAAGGGTACAGGTCATTCAGTTGTGTTGGTTGCCTTCATGGAAATGTGGAGGTGAAGTAGTTCTACTCTTCATCTTCAGTGAGAATTAATGACCCCTTGGGACTTCCTGGTTCTGCTAGAGCCAGACGTTCAGGTGTGCCATCCCACACATGGGCCTGGGCTCCTGTTATGTCAGCACGGGTCTCAGCGAGGATCTTCGTCCCTGTTTTTGTCAGAATGAGCATGTTACAGATTTAACTGGAATTCATTCAGAGATGCTAATGACTTACATATTGTGTTTCATTTAACCCTAGCTGTTTATTTTGGAGAAGAAAAATTGTCTGAGGCTTAATTCAACATTTACATGGATAAAATGGATACATGACTTTTGTCATCCTAAACCTGAACCAGATTCCGCAGTAATCCATAACAGTTTCAGAAGTTTTCTTCTTGGTTTGAAAGAAACTTACAGTATCATCAGGAGTAGAATAGTCTGCTTGTTAGAAATAAAGACAAAAGGTGCTATAACCAAAAGACCATAGAGGGGAAAAAACTCTCTTTTGATCTGTTTCCTTTATTTGCCAGTACTTCCCATGTCATCTCTTCTGATATCCCCTGGAGTCGCAGTTTCCTCTACTATTTGCAGAATACACGTTTCTGCTTCCTATTGATCTGTGAAAGACCTATGTAATCGCATATTTTTCCTTTTTTTAATAACAAGAAAGCTAAGAGACAGAAGCATTATCTTGAAGCCACTCTTGACACCAAAGTCTCTGAAGAATCTTTCTTGATTACTAATCCTTTAAAACAAAGATATGGTTGAAGTTCCTGTCAAGTAAATCAGAACTATGCATTTTCTTTCATTTTCTTGAAACTTTTGTTTTCCCGTATAGTGGCTATTGTCACGGAGGCCCTTCTACAATCTTTGTAGCAGATCATCTAACCTTCCCTGCTTTATTGTGCGTTTCTGAGTCACAGCCATATGACTGCC
This sequence comes from Chauna torquata, assembly GCA_013399475.1. NCBI lineage: Eukaryota > Metazoa > Chordata > Aves > Anseriformes > Anhimidae > Chauna > Chauna torquata. The sequence continues at coordinate 202,270 of VXAL01018940.1, forward strand.
ACAGTGGTTACCATTGTTATGCTTCTGCATCCTATTTTACACTTCCCCACCCTAATTGGAGTTTGTACCAAATAATATTTGTTTGATATTATCATCTGTCTCTTTATACTTCCAGTCAATAGTGATCAGTCTATTTGGAGGTTGAAGCAGGGTTTCAAAAACTTTCCTTAAAAGCTGTTAGTGTCTTGATTCTGTGCAATCTAGAGTTCCCTCCTTCATAAGGAGTTTGTTCTTCGCAGTCTCAAACATTCTTTGAAGATAACTGTATGGAACTGGAAGTTATGATGTTTCCTTCACACAAATTGTTTTTCTGTGCTTGACAACATTTTCTTTCACCCTTTGAATCTCCCTGAAGAGTTTCTTCTTGCCCAGGAAAGTTTTGTTGCTTCATTAATTCATTTTCAATCCTTCTCTTATTTCTTAAAGAGAATAGTATTTTTTCACTGTTTTCTTTATCAGTGTGGTTTTTTTAATAGTTTTCACAATAACCTGCTTTGTATTAATCAGCTGGTTTGTTTAGTTATACCTTAGTCATTTAGAAACTGTTCCGCTAGTTTTAGTCTAAGTTAAAACTTCAAGAGAAGGACAAAGGAAGAAATAGCCTTCCTGAAATGCACTTTTTTGGGGGGTACTTCAAAAAGCATATTTTTGAGCACTTTAATATGGAATTATATATATTATCTTTGGTAGTCTTTGTTTCTGCCCTAATCAGACAGAGATTCTGGGTGGTCTGGGTGTAAAAAAGGCCTCTGTTTCTGAGCATGAGTGCCAGAAGTCGTCATATTCAGGAGTGTAGGCTAGACCTAGTTTTATGGGTGAAAATATCGTAGCCAGTTTAGTAGATTTCTCTTTCATTTTAGTTTGTTTTAAATACAATAGCTCAAATCTCAGTTCAACCACAACAGGACAAGAATTGCTACTTGGAACTACATAGCTTTTCTGGAGATGTTTAACCTTTGTAAGCTTTAGAGAGAGCAAGTCCTGAAGTGAGTCGTTACAGCTTTAGCTAGAAAACTGTTTCATGGTATGCTGGTTGGATATTATCAGAAAGGATTATTTGTTTTGTTTGTTTGTACATATGAGTTTTCAGATTTAATTAGCTTGCATCTCATTAAATGAACAAAAAACCAAAATGTAATTTTCTTTGATATCATCAAAAGCAAATAACTCTTGCAGCAAATGAGACACGATTACTCAAACGTCTTTAATCCATAGTTTTTGCTACAACTTGTTTTAGCTTCATGATGTAAATCTAAGCTGGTTTCTTGTTCTTCCACTGCTGGATGATGACACTTGTCTGTATTTTGCTAATACTTAATGAATTTAGCAATCCAGAAATGCTTGTTGTCTCTTTTTCCTTGAAACACCTTCATTTTCCTACTCCCAGGAAGAAGCTGTGATTGTATAGTAATGTACATGTGCAAAGGTTCAAGTCTCCATTTTCTTCATATTCACAGATCTTATTCTTGCATTGGGTTTACATGGTAAGGGTTTGGTAACCGGGGGGCCACAGGGGTGGCTTCTGTGAGAAGATTCCAGAAGCTGCCCCACGTCAGATAAGAGCCAGCTCCAGCCAGATCCAAAAGGGACCCGCCGCTGGCCAGAGCTGAGCCA
>VXAL01018940.1:204101-234250 GCA_013399475.1 Chauna torquata
TGGAGAGGAGCCCACGCAGGAGCAGGTGATCCGGTGGGAGCTGCCACCCGTGGGGGACCCGTGCTGGAGCAGTTTGGTCCTGAAGGATGGACCCCGTGGTACGGACCCACATTGGAGCAGCTCTTGAAGAGCTGCAGCCTGTGGGAAGCCCACGCAGGACCCGTTTGGGAAGGACGGCATCCCGTGGGAGGGACCCCACGCTGGAGCAGGGGCAGAGTGACCACGAAGGAGCAGCAGAGACGCAGCGATATGGGCTGACCACAGCCCCCATTCCCCGTTCCCCTGCACCGCTCGGGGGGAGGAGGTAGAAGAGGGTGGATGGGGGGAAGGTGTTTTTAGTTTGCTTTTAGTTTCTCACTGCTCTAGTTTGCTAGTGATAGTAATAAATTATATTAATCTCCCTAGGTTGGTTCTGTTTTGCCCGTGATGGTAATTGGTGAGCAACCTCCTTGTCCTTATCTCAGCCCTTGAGCTGTTTTCCATCGTATTTTCTCCCCTTCTTCCTCTGAGGAGGAGGAGTGAGAGAGTGGTTGTGGTGGAGTTTAGCTGCCCAGCAGGGTAAAACCACAATTCCTCATACTTTAAAGGTAAAATGTTTTTTATTTACAAATGTTGATCCTGGTGGTTTTCAGGATAAAGCTACATACCTACAGGATGATGGATATAGTGATTAAACTTGTACTCTCTTGCTCTTTTAATATGCTAAGTATTTTATTAAGTGGGAATTTGTTCACTGTTTACTGTTTTTAGTGAAATATACACATTGGCTATTTAGCATGTTGCGAATTAAGATAATTAAAAACTAACACTGGGGCAGTGTTTAAAATGTGTTTTTTAAAAATTGCCCCTTAAAGGTGTATATGTATTCTAGGACTGAGAGATCTTGGAGCATCTGTGCATATACCTTTGCTAAAGTAAAGTATGTTATAGGTGTTGGCAGAAATGTCCTAGCAGGGTGTGCTGAGAGTGGTCAGTGTGGATGCCTCTTTGGAGGCCACACAGCAGCGGCCACAAAAGGCTAACTTTTGCAGGCATGGGGGTAGGTGCAGACCATAAAGTCTATGGATAATATGGAGTGGGGAGACTATATAGTGAAAGGAGATGTTGGTTTATTTGTGTAATACAAGCCTCTTAATGCTCTGTCAGATGGGATGCCTCAGAGGTGGTTAATTCCTCCTTGCTTCTAAGCAAGAAGCTGCATGGGGGTGTAGAGGAATGTGTGTACTTCTTCATTAAAACATTTGAAGATTATTTTTTTTTGAGCTACACTATAAAATTTTAGTTTGTATATTTAGGCTGGAAGTAATGAAATCTTCAGTTCAATCACTTTTTAAACCTTAAGAATAGAATCTCTTTGAATCCATATATCCTTTGTGTTTATCTAGGATGTCATGTTTATATTCTTTTTTGGAAAACATAATTGTTTCCCACCTGGAAGTGTTATGCACTTCCTTTACAGGGAGAAAAAAGAAAGGTGGGGAAAGGAAGGCAGATGTGCTGGCTGTCATCTTGCTGACAAGAAGGAACAGTGGTGAAGTTGGCAGGTTTAGCTTCGAGTTCTGAGTAGGTGCCTGAATGCAAAAGTTGAGTTGGAGTCTCTTGATTTAAGAGAAATCCTTTGCTGGCTCAGCTGCTACTTCAGTATTTTATAAGCAGCTTTCTGACTATTTATAGATTTCAAATTTAGTTTGTGGTCTGAGACAATTTTAAAACTGGAATGTGCAGCACGTTGCCACAGAATACAGTGCAATGAATAGGCTGACAACTAAGTTTTAAAAGTTGACTTCCATTTAAATCTAAAAAGATACTTCATGAGTAGAAACAAAACAGCATTAATTTTCTCATTTCTAGTACAACTTTTCTTACTTCTTAAACAGGGCTTTTAAGAGCAAACACTTTATTGTGCAGTTGTCTAGGTAATCCATTAGAGGGCAATATAATATTGCTCTGTTGTTTGAAAAGAACTCAATGAGGGAAAAGGAGACAGGAATGTATATAGATAATAGGTATAACAATTTTGATAGTAAGGTTCAACTTGGTCTTTTATTTCTAACTAAGCTGTTTGAATTGCAGAGTGTATGTTAGATCAGTAGTAGAACAAAAAAAAATCGTTATTGTTTTGACATTTGAATAAATATAATGGATTTGTCTGTGTCTAAAATTTTTCTAGTTTAGAGAAGTGACAATGGGATTTGGAAAAGCAAATTCCATCCTCCCCTTGTGGAGTTTATTTACCATCTGGTTATGGCCGGGTTGCTTAGGCAAGAGTTATGAAATCTTTTTGAGGAAAACTAAGCATGTAAATTCTCTTTAAATAAGGCAAAAATTCCATTGAAATCAAATCACTTAATATGTGTTTTCAAGGACTCAGACACTTAGTGTCTTTATTCTCTCAGGCTTTAGAAAGGTAGTAAATCATAAAACCTCAGAATGATGTTTCCAATTTTAATATTTGAACAAAACATTACCCTATAAGCATACCCCTATAAATGTAGCGTCGCTGCCTACACTGTGGAAGGAGGTGTTTGCTAAAGTTCATATGTTTTGATCTTTCTGCAATCCCCTGATAACTGCTGGAAGTGTGAGAAGGTGTGCCAGCAAAAACATTGCTTTATATTTTCTCCATTTCTTAAGCATGTGTGTTAGCAAACACTGTTGTAAAGAGAACCCTGACTTGGATCAACTTTTGGTCTGATCTGATGTTGATGACTCTTACACAGAGATAGGCAAACAAACTTTATATTTCGTATTTTATTAGGGACCCATATTTTTGTTCCTTGAACACAGGAAAGTGATTTACTTTGATTAAAGTGAGTGTATTGGGAAGGTTCCTATAAAGGGTTCAGAAGTGCAGATGTGATTACCAGACTTCAAAGACAGTTCTGGAGAAGTTTTGGGTTGATAAATTTCCTAAGTGTGAATGGAACATTTAAAGTGATTTGCAAAGCATCCATTATGAAGGAGCATACCATGGAGAATGCATGGCACTCAGTGGGGTACCAGTCAGTAATAATCATATCACTTAATATTTCAATTTTTTTATACGTTAGCAATAACACAAATTGGCTAACCTTACTTAAATGCATCATTTCCAGTTTGGAACGTGAATAAAAAAGAATCTAACCATGCCTACAAACTTAAGTCTGATGATAATAAACCCAAGATTTACATTTGCTAATATGAAACAAGCTAGTAGTACTGATTAATAGTACTGTAAGATGAAATACACTATAATAGGTTCCTTTCTGCACCAAGCAGTGCTTACTGCTTATGGAGTGAGGCTGCAGATCTGCTTTATTTTGCTCTGAAGTACTGAAGTGGAGCTAGGGCATCCATCCAAAACCCATGCTCAAATGATCCAGTCTTTTATTAATTGTATGCAGATGAGGAACTCTGGCTTTTCTTTTTTCTTCTTCTCTTTTTTTTTTTTTTTTTTGCTTTTTGTTTTATTTGAGCTGCACAAAGCCAGCATATATAAATAGTCCTAAAGCTATTCACTTTCTCATCAGTGCTATTTTTATCAGTGGCCTCTGGTTAGTGCTGGTTCCATTATGAAAATGTTTACATGTGTTTCCCAGAGGGTCTGTACACTCTGAAAAGCAACATGTAGCTCTAGTGTAGTGCTTTGGAAATATGGCTGAAGATCACACCTAGAAGTACTGGAGATTCTTTGCCATCTACCTGAGAACTCCATGCTAGTGCTTCTCATTTTTGCAATGGGCTCAACCAAATGCTGACAACATTGTTGATAATCTGCTGCTATACAAAATTTGATTGATAGAAAAGCTGCTGAAGAAAAAGCCCTTGCATTGGTCTTCTGCTTTGTGAGAGAGAAAAGTTGTTAGAACTTCAATATGGGAGTGCATTTCTTTTTTTTTTTTTTTTCTCCTCTCTTCTCTTCTTTGCAGGACTGCTGCAAGAGTGCTTTCTCTGAGGCTTTTTATCAGCTTGCCAGCAGACAGCAAAGCCTAGCAAGGTGCCTTGCACTGCAGGTGGGCATGCACTCAGGTGTCCCAGAGTGTCCAAGTCACACCTTTGCTTCAAGAGGTTTGGGTGAGGGACTGGTCCCTCAGGAACTCAGTGCACAAATGGGAGAGCCGAGCTCTGATTCCCAGGGCAGGGGTTCCCTTGCAGAGGACCACCAGGCTGATGGTGACCACCAGGCCACCACTCAAGCCTAACTTGCTTGAGGCTCTAGCACTCTTCTCCAGCACAAATGGGAGAAGCACAGGTAGAGTGAATAACTCAGAAACTAGAATTAGCTGAACTCTTTCACAGTAATTCAACAGTTAATGATTACTCTATGAGAGTGATGATATCATGAGATATCAAGAAGGAACTATATATTAGTTTTGTATCATGTTACCTGTGCCATATGTTATGGTCTGAGATAGTTCAGAGTGGGTGGCCTCTTTGGCTTGCTCCAGGGGCCACCCCTGTGAATGGTTTCCTGAAAAAATGACTTTCCCAGTTGATGAGGGCTGGGGGTGGGTGGGGTGGGGAGGGGAAATCTGTGGGTGAATGGCTGTCTGGGGCTCTGATTGGGTTGATTGTACTGGTATAGATGTTTATCATGTTTAATCATTTTAGATAGCTGTGGTGGTAATTGTTGCTTACAAATCTTGGGAAAAAAAATATATTAAATCAAAGGTACATCATACAGGAAACAGAGTTCTCACAGGGGAACACCCCCAGCTTATTATTTAAAGTAAGAAAAATATATAATACATGCAGCAGACTTTTTCTTTCTGTTCAATTATTCCCTTCTTCCCCACCCTTTTTCCTTGAAACAACTAAGGGTGGGGAAAGAAAGATTTTTATGGGATGTGCTCATGCTTGCTAAGTTTAGTAAGCCTGACTTCCCCTCTATCCTGGGAATTAAGGAGTGGGAAAATGTGAATTTGATAACTGAGTAGCTTCCATAAAGAGCTCCCTGTTTATACCATTACCTTGCTTGGAGGTCTGCCCTGATGTCAAAATTGGAAAACACATAGGGAAAGGGACAGTTTTTCAAATTTCTAGGTCCTCAGTGTCTACAGTAAGAAAAGATGTGTGCGACAAATGGTGACAATCCAACTAAAAGATTAATCACGACCTATGACAGTCCACTGTTGAGATTTTGTAGATATTGTAGGAGGCAGAAGAAACTATGGTTCTCTATTTACGGAGACACCAATTTCTTCCTTAATTATTGCTTCTTTTTCATTGTTGAAGGTCACTAAAATGACTTAGGATAATGTTTTCAGGCTTCTAACTGGTTAATGACTAGACTCCCTTGGATAATATGTTGATGTGAAAATTCACCTCTCATCACATTGGAAAGGTGGATACTTAATCCAAATTTTTTGAATAGTTGCAACCAATTCATTAACATTTGAAGCTGAGCTACTACATACTCATTACCCACAACAGCGAAAGGGAGGATATTGCTACCAAGTTTTGTTGCTACACGTGCTGCCTTCAGCAAGACAGATTGTAGTTGCAAGATCAAGGGTTCCATCTCTTGGAAATAATCTGAAAATTGTACAATTGAAACCCAACAGAAGTTAATAGTGTTCATGTTGTCCAGAGTAACCATGTGGTCTCTTTCAAATAAGTTTAATTAGTATTTCCTGTGTAATTCGAAGACTAAACAAGTGCTTTTTTGCCTTTTGAGAACGTCTTCATGGAGGGAAGTTCCATCTAATGGGTGTCTTTTTGAAGGACAGCAGAGACTCTGGGTTGGTGGCATTTGTAGCTTGGAGGCATTTGAACCCTGTCTGCTGTCCTGACCATGCTCCCTTTTGCTGCGTGTCCTGTTAGGTGGGTGTAGGTGATATTCTGCACACCCCCTTGGAATTCTGGGCTGTGTTGTACACACCTCCTCCTTCTATGAACCCTCAGAGCTGTGTAAAGCACGTTATAAAACCTTTGGTTCAAAAATGATCTGTACCTTTGCCAACTGAAGGGAAAAAAGGGAATTAGTTGGATGCTTTTTTCTTGTTTTGAAACCTACCCAATTCAGGCTTTCTGATCTTGTTTCTATGGGTCTGCATCAGTCCTACTTCCCTATATATGGGCACATGTGTGAATGGAATGAATGCAGCTCATCAGCATTTGGCTTATACACATCTCTTTTACAATCTCCAAACAACTGGCTTTGTAATGTACTGCAGGTGACCAGTAAGCAGGGCAGAGAAATAAATACATAAATGGGTATAAATATCTGAATGAGAACTGAATATCCAGGTTCTTTACTAGATACTTGCCCCCCACCCCCACCCTGCCCCGGAATGGCTTAAGATGCTTCCATTTGTTTTACTGTTTGGAGCGTCTTCTATTTTTATTTTCCAGATAATTCTGCTTTTTAATAATGAATAATATAGAAAGAAAGTAAGAATACCAGATTTTGCATAGCAGGAACGTTTTACATCTGCTTGTTAAGATGTAATGACATAAAAAGACATAGCTAAACTTGACTTTTTACTGTTTCTCAAGTCAGTATCATTTAGTCATTAGCTTATCTTATAAATAATTCATTGACGTTAACATTCAGCTGTATACAGCAATATGTTAATTTCTATATCATTTGCATCCACATATCCAAAGGATGGCAAGATGCAGATTAAAATGAAGGATTCCAAACATATATTACAGTCTATGTTGACAGAAGTTATTAGCTGCATTATTAAAGGGCAATGCGGCAGTACTGATGGAGGTTACCTAACATTTACTTTCCCATTTCCAGTGAAATTATGAATAGGTTGCCTTATCCTCTAGGTGCTGTAGAGAAGAGTGTACAATATTTAGACAGGTCAAGGCAATGGAGCGTAGAGTATGTGAAAAAGATGGTAATATATAACCGGTCTTTACTCAATAATGGTAGGAAAATTGCTAAGCTTCTAGGCAGCTTACACTGTGGCTTGTGTTTTAGTTTTATCAGTTGAATAAATTCATGAGTGCTCAGTGCTTTTCTCAAATTGTCCTGTTTGATCATATATTTGAGATCTTACAGCAGCAAAGAGAATGTTTGTGATGTCTAAGTCTGTAGAAGTTGATAATTACCATTAATGAATAGCCTTAAAGACCTTTTTTTCTGAAACATGTTGAATGTCATTCTCCTCTGCTTCCATGGTAACAAATAGTAACTATACCGAGTCTTTTAAGCCTTTACTTCAACCAGTGGTTACAATTCAATAATAATTTTTTAAAAATGGGAACTTTGGCAATCTTTCAGTAGCGTTTACTTAATTGGCTCTTGGGTACAGCTGCCACTAAAATAGCTGGAACACTGTAAATGACTTTACAGTGTTTTTGTATAATTGGCTTGTCTTCTCTCAAAACTTAAAGGCTTTTCAACCTGTGTGGTGTGGTTTTTTTTTGTTTTTGTTTTTTGTATTTACACCATGCCAATTAGAGCCCTACCCCTTTGGCCCTATGCTTCCTTTTTCTCATTCCAAACCAACATCTGTTTTTTCACATTCCCATATAGTTTGACTGAGAATGCCAATCAGCTATGATTGATCACATTCAGAGTACAGCCTGGAACCCAAAATCTGTGCTCACATGCATTTGCTGTTGTGATTAATGAACGTAAATCAGGGGGTGACAACTCACAGTTGCAGCTGGAATGCAGATCATTACTGAAAATGAAGAATGGTGGGGAAGGTTGGGCTCTGCTGACTCCTTGACCGTTGCGCCGAAAAGAAATGTTCCTGTACTGCAGTGAAACTTTTGGTTATTGTTTTGAAAGTATCTAAAATATAGGAGTTAAACACATACACTCCACCCATTTTTGCAGCATAATATGGAAGATGAGTGTATGTGAAGCACTAATTTTCATCAGGCAGTATTGCTAAGAAATACAAATATTTGAAAGGTTGTTTTAGGAAACTGATCAGCTGTTTTTCTGTCTTTGCTGGGGACTGTGGAAAGTTGAGGGTGAAATGACTCCCTCTCACTCTTCAAATGTTAGTATATAATGGACAAAACCATGGGATATGGGACATAATCTGATTTCTTTCTAAGAAGGGCTTCACTGGGTTTACTTTTCCTCTCGTGACTAATATTAACAAGCATGGATGGGAAATCTAAGGCAACATTGTTCCAGGATTTTGTAGGCTGAAGGTCATCTTAGACTAAAGACTACATGCTTTACCATTTTTACAGCTGAGCTTTGTCTGTATGGCTCTTTTAGCTAAGAATTTAAGCTTATTATTTTGCAGTAAGATTGTTTGCTTCCTGACACTAATAACCTGATTTACAATGAATGCTATTAGTAGCCTGCTCTTTCCTAATGAATATAATCAGGCTGAAGATGCATGAAACACAATTGATAAATGCCATGTATTGATTTTAAGCCTGACCTGACTGACGTACTAGAATAATAACCAACTTGCCAATACTAGACTATTTGTCTAGCAAAACAGGTGTTAAATCTCTGCAACTATTTTAAATTGCTTTAAGGGGTCACTGCTCTAAGTGCCTCTAAAGCAGATCACTTAAAAAAAAAAAATAAAAAAATCTGTGCGTCCCCATACTGCTATACTGCTCATACATACATCTGTAAGCATATAAAGGAACTGTTAAAATTACCAGAATGAAAGCAAGTGTAGAAGGAAGCATACGTCTGTTGTTAAAACAGGAAATTATCATTGAGTTCTGGCACCATCCTCTTGGAACTGCTTATTTCAGCACATTTAATATCCAAAATTCATTCGATACAAAAAAGTGTTGTCTTCATGTTATTTTCTGATGAAGCCTTCCTATAAATTGCCTTGCTTTTAATGTACTGAAATAATATTTATACAGGAAATTAATTCTGTGTATTCTATCTATTATTTTCCTGGGTGTTTTTCACCTGTTTTAAGTAAGTAGCTATCAGTACTTGCATCTAAATATGGAAGTGTATTGAAAGAACAGCAAAATTTGAAGGGTGGAGGCTCTGCTGCAGCTCCTGCCTGTAATGTTGCCTCTCATAAGCTGATCTTTTTTCTTTTTTTTCAGTTACCTTTGTGATGACTGTCTGTGGTTTGCTCTCTCAAAAGCCCTCGTGCTGAGAGGGTTTGTTAATTTTGAGTGTTCTGAAACAGCTGGGGCAGAGGGTGCTGCCCACAGGGCAGGCTGGGACTGATGGGCCCAGGGGGCTGAAATGGGTTCCTGGGCCATGGGCAGGGCTGGGGGAGACCATGAGACGGGGGGGGCCAGGGCCAGTAGCTGAGCAGGCAGCACCTGTGGGGAGCTGCTCTTCCCACGTATCATCCATGTGGCTGGACGTCGTATGCTGGAGGTTCACTGTGCATTAAAAAGTTTCTGTGGGAAATGTCGTGCACAGTGGTTCTTGTTTTGATTACTTCTGACTTGTTATATAAGGTCTTGCTTGCAGTTCAAAGGGCAGGAAATTCAATAATTTAACATCAATCACTTAGTGGAAGTGCAGTGTTCTTTTAGTTTCAAGAATGAATGTGATTGGTTTACCTTGAGTGGCAGGAAGAAGTCTGGGCCACCCAAGTCAGTAAAGTTAGTTATTTCCCTGGTTTTTGGTCTGTTTTTATACTGAATGTATTTTCAGACTGCATTTCTTTGTCGCTTTGAGCTTTGTCTGTAAATTCTTTTTTTCCCCCTATGATGTGTTTTTGTGCAGGTGCCTTTTTTGTAAGATGTTGCCTACTTGCTGGTGGAGCTTTGAAGTGCAGTTTGAATTAATGCTGACACAAACACATGAGCTTTGACTTGCACAACTTCAGCATCTTCCTTTTGAAACATCTACGCAGAAATACATTTAAGCTGCTGTTTTGCACTTAGTGCTTTGTGTAATGTTTAAGCTTTGCATTTAAGCAGTCTGTTTCCTTTCTGCCAACAAGTGAGAGGGAAGCACTCGATGGTTAGGTATGTCGCTTCTCAGACTAAATGTAAAACTCTTACTTGGGACTCTGGCGGCACTTAAATCAGCAGCTTTCCCTGGACCAGAGGTGTCATCCCCTGTGTCTTGGACAAATTCTAGCTTGAGCAATTACACTTGGCTCAGCCACTTACTTCCAGGGGATCCAATTGAGTCTGCTTTGCTTTTCAAACTCTTGTGTTTAAACCCCAGTGCAGTTAACCAATTTTTTTCTCCTTTAGTTGGCTGCCTTTCTGTGTGGATATGGAGTAATCGCTATGTATAAATCTGTTTATAGCAGACTTGTTAAGTGGCTGAGGTTCCTTGGTGTAAGGTTGGTTGTAATGTAGTATTGTTTTTTTTTCATATTATTTTCTTTTGTAGGATTACATAAGAGTGTGTGTATTTACAAGGATGGCCCACAATATTTAGTGGTGGTTTTTTTTTTTTTTCTGAATAGACTCTAGTGTTTTAAGAAGTATTAGAAATAACAGGACTATTTTGACATCATGTCTTCACTGTCATAGGCAGAAAGATTTGTATACCTTTTGGAGGCTTATGTTAATTCATAAAATACCTAATTATGCTCAGTTAGTCAACTGAAGACTCTGGTGTCACCTTGCTCTTTAAATGGCATGTTGCATTCTCCATAGATAATAAATTGTTGCTGCTGCAATGGGGAAAAGGTAGTTTTCTTTTCTTCTTCTTCTTCCATTATTTTTGATAATGAAGAAAAGTGCTAAGTCAACAGTCTTTAAACAGATCAGCATGCGCAGCTAGTAATTTTTGCCCATATTGCAGTTTTGGAAAGTTTGCTGAACAAAACTACTTACTTTCCCTTATTAGTCCTGTCTGTCTCACCCAGCCAACTTTGATTACAAAAATACTCCTGGAGCGTTTTTCACACTGGGGCACTCTTCTCCCTGAGTGACCTCGCCCTGAGCACCTCCTAGAGCAGGAGGGGAGGCTTGCCTGCATGGAGGACAACCTACAACCCCACCTCAGCTGTGGTGACCGTGGATGTCCGATCCCATCCCATCCTCTTCCTAGGTAGCTTGCGCAGGAGTGCTGTTACAGGGAAAATTCATGGCATTATATTTATGCTGAGAGCTTTCTCCAGTTATCTTAGGGTGGCATGCATATTCTCTCTCCAGCTAAAAGCGGCAACTGGCTTAGGAAACATCTACTCTGAGGTGACCTGTGGATGTGTGGTGCTGCGTGCGTTCGCCGGCTGGGACCTCACACCTCTGGCTGGGTGTCGCTGGGGCGTGCTGGCTGCCCTCTGCTGTCTGTGCCGGCTTTGGAGGGTCACGACCTGGAAACTAAACTACTTGAGATCACTACAGCAGTGCTAAAGGTTTTGCAGCCAGACTGGTGTGGCTGTGTTGGAGAGGCTGCACTCCTGCTACTACAAGTGATCCAGATTTGCTATCTAGCTTCAAGGACACCATGGTATTCCCTGGTCTTGCTTTCAAGCTCCCCCCCACCTCCCCTCCCTTTCTCTTCTGTAAACATCTCAAACTTGGTTACTCAAAATTTGCTCAGAAAGAATGAAGGCTTGTGATATCTCCTGAATCCAGCAGCTGGGGTTTTAATTAAAACATAGAACAACCCTCCTCCCTCCCCAATGAAATAACGAAACATGTGGAATAAGATTGTAAAAACAAGGTAACTGTTGAAAGCCATGAAGTGACAGTTTATCACCAGATCCTTCTTAGATCACTCAATCCTGAAATATTTCTTTATTTGAATAATGAACAAATCCAGTTGTGCAACAATTAACAGGACTGATAGATTTACTGTATTGGTGGTATAAGAAGAAATTATTATGGTATTATCTAAAACGATGCATACATGAGAGGAGACACTGGCAAACAGGTACGCCTTCTATGTATATGCAATACTGTGTGCTTCAACAGTGACCTGTACTATGAACACAAATACATGTTTTTTCATAACCTATATTTGGTGGCTGTGAATTTTGAAAGTATGCAGTTGTTTCTGTGGTGATAAACAGGTCAAAACGATGTCATTTTGGGGGTAAAACGCCTTTGACCGTGACCCCTTGGACTGTCCAGGCCCAGCCCCATGGGGCTATAGGCTCTACCTAACCCTGGCAGCAGCCGCAGCCCTGGGACATCTCCCAGGGACAAACCCCTTCCAGTTGCGTTTCCAGCAGCCCGCATTTTCCCAGCAGATGGCAGGAGACCCTCGTCTATCTGCCCAAGCTGCCTGCTAGGCGCAGCCCAGGCTGCTGCCTGGCTGCTGTGTGCGTTTTGATGCTTTTGATACAACATCTGATTAATGCAGCGTACTTCCAGGGTGTGCATGTGCCTTCAGGGCTATGCGTTCCACCTGTATGTTGCAGTTACGAAACTTCTGTGCAGGTTGACCTTACTTTGGAATATTCTAAGTCAGAAACCTTTGTATGCTGGCCAGGTGAGGTGTTTGGGAACAGATGGTGACCATGTCCTTTTGGTGGAGGGACAGTGCTCTGCACAGGCAGGTGGTGATGGGCTTGCCAGGTTGGTCTCTGCTGTGCCAAATTGCAAGGATGGTTTTGGGATGGAAGAGGTCCTGTTGCCAGGGACACTGCTGAGACCTTCATGGAGGCTGAGGTCATCTTGCAGCTTGGGTCTGTGGTACTGGAGGTCGCCTGGTAGGGCTGCATCCAGGCTCAGCACTGGGCAGGCGTGCTTGTTAAAGGAAATCGGTTTCCCCTTTAACGATTGAAACAACTTTTTGAGTACCAGGTCCAAATTCCTATTCCTATAGGGAGAGATCACGTTATTTTTAGAAAGACCATCAACTAAAAGGCAGATATTAGATATTTTAGTCTGCTGCTAGGATTTTAAGGCAAACAGCCTTTCATCTGCTCCACAGCCAATTATGTTAATGGTCTCAGAGATCTGAAAGCTGTGGCCGTGTGTCAGGCACAGGCCTTTCACACAGAATATCTGTGTGCAGATAAAAGGGCTCACCTTACATACACAATGTGGGTGCTGCAGATGAAAGCAGAGCACTTTCTGTTGGCCTTGTGCTGTGATCTTTCAGTAAATATTAGTAACACATACACTTTAATGAATAAAAATGAAGTAGCAGGGAACTGAGTTGCACTTCATATTGATGGTAGTTGTTTCAAGTTAAAAACAAAACAGAACAGTACATAGTATGGCAAATACGAAGATTTAAGCCTTCCTAAAGATAACATAGTGTAGCGGTGGCAGAGTTTTGGGATTTGTGAGTACTGATATTTTTTTATAGTAATAATTCCAATGATTGTGCTTATATGTTTTGTGTTATAGTGTTAAACAATAGCAATAGAAAGTTATTACAACTGTCATGATACTGTAGTACAGATAGCGCTATTCCTGTTAAATTTTCTGCTGTAGAAAGCACCGGAAGTGCTAATGTCGGGTCAAGACTCATGTAAAACAATTCAATAATACAGATGGAGTCAAGTAGTTCAGCTCATATTTGTCTATCAGTATAGATGATGCATATGTGAATAATTGAGCGGCTTTGAGGGAAGGGTGTTGTGTTTTCAGGTTCTCTAATATTTTTAGCAAGGTGGTTTTAATCAGAACTGATGAGCAGGGGAGGAGGAGCCCTCTGTAGTACATGCTTATGTTATCTCCAGATGCAGAAGGAAGAAATGGAGCACTGCCAGCTAAAGAAGCTGAAATAACCCTTCTTGTTTACTTTCAGCTGTGCCTGCATTTGTAGTTGTGTTACCCAGCAGCACCTACATCAGCTCCTTTAGAAATTAACATTGCCTTCCATCTAGGAAACAAAATTCATCTTAGCGAGCCACTCTGTAGCAGAGATCTACCTGTGCCTTCGAAGAGAAAATTGTGAATACCACTTTCCACCTTTGTTTCTTTTTTCTTAATCCTTTGTACTGTTTCATCACTCAGCATTCTCTGATTCTGGTAGCACTGATGTTTCTCCATAGCATTCTCCTACTACTAAACCTGGAAGAATTAAACAATTAGAGTGGAATGATAGCTGTGAGTGAGGACGATCTCTGCAGCCCTTTTGCTTCCTCTCCACATAGGTGAACATGTCAACAGCTGTCAGCAGTAATGCTTGTTCCTCCTGCAGCAACATGATAGATTGATATGTATACCAAAATGTTAGAAATTGAAATAAAATATGCATTTTTTCATAATTTATCAGCATTATGATGGCACAAAAAAGCCAGTCTTATGAATAATACAGAGCTCTGCAGTGGGCATTATGTACTGTGGGTAATAAATGCAATGTCTCTCCTAGACTACCAGGAGAGTTGTAAAGCAGAATGCATTAGTTCTGCTTTATGATAATAAATCATTTTAGTTTGTCAGAAGGCTCTGGCTAACTTTTACTCCTGAGGTATGAAAGAATGCTGTGCCATATGGCTCTCGATGGTTTCTGAAGTGTTTAGGTTGGCTCTGAATCTCCTGGGTAATGTTTTGAGTGAGCGATATGGTTAGATAACAAGTGGCTGTATTTTTCAGGTATCGATGTTGTGATGCCTCCTGTTGTTTTATTGCCTAGAGTGTCTGACTTCGTCCTAATTGGAACCGTAGCTCCTCTGTGATGCTTTGTGTCTCTATTTGCAATATGGCTCTGTGTCTAGCTGAAGAGCTGCGTGGGAATGCTGAGAGTGGCAGCCTGCTCTGCTACTTAGGTGTCTTTTAGAGGGGCCAAAGAAATCAATTACACTTTTATTTTCGTTTTAAGCAAGTAAATGCTGTTTTAGTCAGTCTTTATGAAAGCTTCCTTTCCCTAAGCTTCATTATGTATCAGCCCATCACTGCTGCAGACAGTCCAGATGATGGCAACAGAGTGTAGGTAGAAACAGACCTGGGCTGATTATACAAGACTAGAACAAAAACTGCTTGTGTAAACTTCACTAAAATATGCAAGTTAACTCAAGTTCATTAATTTCAGTTTAATTTTCAGAGTGTTGTGTTGTGGTGTTCTCAGGAAATATAATGGAGTCTTTCTAATCCATACTTTCCTAATTTGCACAATTCATTATTTAGATTAAAAAGATGGATTCTTCCCACTTCCTAGCCAAGATTCAAAAGCAGAAGGCTTAGTGATAAGTCATTAAGTTTTCATCATATGTACAAAATGTTCTACAGTTTAAATACAGGATGTTATTGAGGTATTAGCAGAAAAAATTAAACCACATTTATCTAAATAAATGAATAACGTCATGTGGAGTGTTACTGCAGTCTCACTTGTTTTGTACACTTTCTACTTGAAGAAACCTTTATTAATTATTGACCTCCTTTGTATTTATGAAATTTAAATGGACTTTAATATCCCAAGTGATAAGAAGACCAGCCCTGTATTTCTGGCTGTATCTTAGTGCTTTTGTAGGGGTTGGTAGGTAGGAAGAACCTGAGACAGCCCAAATAAAGTTCATGTTTGTAGGAGCAGACCACCAGCTGCTGCAGATGGTCACTGCTCTGTTTGGTACTCTGACCACAACCTCCTTTCCCTTTCAATATCTTTGATGAGAGAGAGAGAGCTCTTCCATCTGCAAACTATACTGTGTTTTGGCAGCGCAGGGCTCGGTTTCCAGAATTGCCTGTTCTGTTTTGCATTGTCCTTGGATGTGTCCTTTCATGGAATATGATTCTCCATTGCATAGTTTGCAGGGGAGACATTGGTACCAAGCTCACAGAATGGTTTTCTGACATAAGTAGCAGTAATCACAGAAAATACGAGGCAGATATTGAGGACAAATACACTAGTTGAATTCCAGTGTTAAGCACCTCTTTACTCTGTTTGCATCTTGTTAGGCACCTTTACAGTCAACTTGCGTGTCATCTTTTAGGAGTGTTGACAAGTCAGTTAACCAGAGCTTTCAGAGCCCTGTTTTTATTTCTTGTACAGATGTGTAAGTGAAGCACACAGCCAAAACTCTGTTATGGCTGAAATACCCACTAGCTTTGGTCAGATGCATCTTCAAATTTGGCTGTAGGAATGAAGTGGAGAACTGATTTGTATGCAGTATTGCAAAGGTATGACAGGCTGCTGATGTGGTGCAATGTGCTGCCCATCATGCTGGCCGGTACTGCCCTGTTTCTTGCACATATTGTTGCATCTTTCCCTTGGGGTCCAAACCCTATTTTTTGGTTCAGTGCTTGTCCTCTGCCCAGTCAAGTTCTGTTTGTCACTGAGGCTTCCAGATGTAATAACTAAATAAAAATATTTTTGAAGAACTGTATAGCAGAGACATTAATTTGAGGGATTTCTCCATAATTCTGCCTTGTAGCCATTTCCTGGCCAAACTGCAAGTGCTGGAGGTGACCCTGCTGCATCCCCATATCATTGATTTTTGTGATCTCTCCCTACCGCATCACTCCATGCCCCTTGTTCAGCAGCCTTCTGCATCACTCCTTCACAGAGCTGTTTGTTACCCTCTCCCTCCCCCCTCCTTCCTAGCTTAAAGCTCTGCGTATAAGGTCAGCCATCCTACTGGCAAAATTGTTTTTGCCCTGCTTAGAGGTGGATCCCATCTCTCCCAAGCAGATGCTGATCCTCAAACAGGGTCCCATGGTCGTAGAGCCCCAAACCCCGTTGCTGACACCAGTTCCACAGCCGGTTATTAACCTGTCCTATCAGTGCCCTCCTTCTCGCATCCTTTCCCCCCATCGGCAGGATTGAGGAGAATACCACCTGGGCCCCCATGCCCTTGACTACTGCCCCCAGCGCTCTGTAGTCCCTTTTGATACTGTCCAGGCTTCCCTGGCAGTATCATTTGCACCCATGTGGAGTAAGATCAGGGAACAACAGTCAGAAGGCTGGACCAGCTTTGGCAGTGCTTCCACAACATCCCTGATCTGCACCCCCATCAGGCAGCAAACCTCCCTAGCCAATAAATCAGGCCGACAGGTGGGTGCCTCTGTCCCCTGCAGCAGGGAGTCACTGATTATGATGACTGACTGCTTCTTCCAGGCTGCCTTGTGTGGTTTAGGTTGACTGGATTCATTGCTAGTAGGCATGTCTGGCTTCTCTTCCCTAATCAGGGGGCAGCTGCAGGAGCACCCTAGGTTGAGGGTCAGCTAATCATGCTTGTTAGAAGCCCCTAGAGCTCATTTAGAGGCCTCTAAAGTTTCCTTGGGCCCACACCCTCCTGGTCTCCCTTACCTTTGTCCTTGCCTAACAGCAGCAGGCACCTTCAAGTTCCTCAGAGGGCTGCCTGCAGTTCCCCAATGCTCGTGGACCTCGAAGCCAGAAGGTCCTGAAATTTCCCAAAGCAGAGCCAAAGACTGCTGCATCTGTTGGCTGCTTGTCAGCTGCGCTCACAGAACTGCCTCATGTCTCCCGGTGCTATCCCCATCCAAGCCGGAACTTTGATTCTCTGTCTTTGGATTCAGCGAAGATCGAGGAAGAACAGAGTGGTTGGGGAGGCACCCGTGTGCCCATTTACATAGTTGTTGCAGGGTCTAGGTGTGATCTGAGCTGATGCAGGGCTGGAGGAGCAAAGGAAGCTGTGTATGGCTAGAAGCGATCTCATTGAGAGCCTTCTGGAGCCAGGAACTTCTGTATTACTTTCCTATAGAAATCTCCACCTGTCAGTGACTGGTTCATGTCCCCAGGCAATGCCTTTGTTTCTCTTTTGCCTCAGGAGCTTCCATTTCCCCTGCTGCTGCTGGTCTTTTCAGGTACCTTGCTGCTGCTGCATGCCTGGGATACTGGTGGGGTGGCAGTGGCACCTGCTACCTGCATGATAGTTGGTGCCATCTCCGGGGCACCTATTTAATGGTTCAGCCCTGTGTCTGGTGCCATACGGGCATTATCACTGGTCAGTTGTCAGTGGAGACAACAGGGAGCTTCTGTAGAAATGCAGGAAGGGAGGGGAGCTCCCTGTGTTTAAATCGAGACTTCATGTCTCCTTTTGCCTTGCCCGCCGCACCCCGGATGCTTCCCTCATCTAGGATGCACCTGTGTACTTGGTGTACTCCTCAGAGTATGACCTGCATGACTGAGTGTGTAGGTGTAGCCTGGCTCTGTATTCCATGACGAGCAGCATCTTCCAGTTTTTTATCTGTGGGTTGGTACAATTGAACGCAGTGCTCTGTGTTCTGTACTGAATGTACATCGCCCAGTCCTCAGCTGAAGTTTTCCTGAGAAGACTTTGTGGCCCTTGAGTTATCTGTTTAGAATAATTGCTCTGCTCTTGCAGAGCTCTGGATAGTGTAATTAGTCTTGTATTTATGTAAGCTGATCTTTAAACCTTCCAGCTTCAAATAATTCGCTGTATTTTACTCTGGAATTGGTCATGGAAAGTACTGTGTACTTTAAAGAACAGCAATATTTTTTTTAAAAAAAGATTCTTTTGCAAGTTGAAGTTTTAATGTGATTACTGCAAATTGTGACTAATGGTCTTTTTCTTGTTTAGAAGTTAAATAATAAAAAGCAGTTCCATTAATGCATTTAACAAACAGCAGTGTACTTTGTCTTATAGACAAGCAAATGATTTATTTATTTATTTGTAAAAGCAGTGGTGTGCTGTAACTGTTACTTTGCCTTTCACCCTTTTCAGTTTTGGCAGTGTCTTATTCATACGTTTTCTCAATTTACAACATAGTTGCTGGCTATTCACCTCAGTCCTATATTGCAATTTTGTTTGATTTTTTTTTAGGAGCCGTGTGCCTAAAATGATATTCTTAGTCCTAAATGTTCAGTATGATTTTCAGAGGAGTATCTGATGAAGTCAATGAAATGTTGTAGTCAGTCTTAGATGTTAAAGGGAAATGAGCAATTTGCAGAACTAATGTCTTAGTTCTTGGTGTGTGGACCTTCCTCTGAAAATAAAGGGAAGCCGGTGAACAGAAAAATGAAGAGGCGTTGTAAATCTTTAGTGAATATATTAACTGCTTCCCCTCTACTTGGGAAAATATCCCTAAAACCTCAAGACTCTGAGCTATCTTTTATTTTCATTTATCCTCAATTCAAGAATGCACCAATTTCCTTGCTACTGGCAATTGGAATTGGTTTAAAAAACAAACAACAACAAAAAAAACCACTGTATTTGAGCTGGTTGTAAGAACTGTTGGGGCCAAGCCTTTCTGACTTCCTTGAAACGGCTTGGTGTGCTCAGTCCAGTGTGTGAAGGCGCTTGGTGGCAGAAACAGGACATCTGATGGCAATGCTGAGGTTGTATCTACACCTGCTGGTTCACTGCACAGTCACAGCATCACTGGGCTGGCTTTGAAGCATTAATTCCTTTCCTTAAAAACTTTTGCCACAACATTTTGCTTTACAATTTCTGACTTTCCTTTTCGGAATACCTTTTAACGTTTTCTGTATAGCTAACACATTTGAAGTCTTTGGTTATGACTTGGTGAAACAAGAATTGATCTTTTTAAATCAGTCTGACTATCGTAACACATCACAAAGTATAAGAAATGCTTCATCCCTGCCAGGAAGAAGTTGCTTTGGAAATTACAAGAGAATGTGACACAGAATATTTGATCTAATGGCTGAATGTGCTTTCAACAAAATGTGATGTAGATTGTGTTCTTTGATCTCATTTGTCCTCTTCTTAAAACTAATTTCTAGAGTGTTTCATGTTTGCCTGTTCATTTTGTGAGTCATACAGAGCAATGCAGTGCTGCAAAATGAAGCCAGTAAAACAAGTTTTAATGCTGAAAACTGAAACTGCAGAGCATTATCGCATATGAACAGCTTTATCACAGACAAAGCTATTCTTGTAGGTGTTCTGTAAAGCTGTTTTATGTAGAATAAAACACCTGAATTTTCAGATCAGAGTTTGAAGGATTTGGCAGGCAGACACGTTTGCTTTTTCCCTACATCTTTATGCCATTTCAGCTTGCCTTTGTCAGACTGTAAATACTCCGCTTGCTAGGTTTACTCCTCACAATAAAATGCAATGCAAGAGGAAGGAATAAGCACAAATGAAAACAGGGTCTTTCTGTGTGCCTCTAAGACATCAAATACATTTGCTGTCACTGAGATTTTTGATTCTAGGAGCTGCATTGATGCATTAACCTGCAGAAGAACTAACACCTCCTCCTACTTTAGAATATCATCATCTCAGGATAAGTGTTGCCTGGTGGAAAGTTGAGAGAGGTTCAAAGCAAGCCATCCAAATACATATTAGGCTTTCATGAGTATATGGTCTGATGTAAATTGAAGGAATACCTAAAATCATAGTCACTGAAGGTTTCTCTTTATGCCTTCTGGGTGAGGGGGGAAGGAAGAGTTGTCAGGCAAAGAGGACTAGAGACAAGGAGCTAGGTAGACTGTGAGGTGAAAGAGAAGAGCTGGTTTAAGTTAAAATGAGGAAGAAGAGGTGCAGATATATAAAAGCAGTAAGTAATGAGAAGTAAGATGATCTGAGCAGGACACAGAGCACATGAGACGGGGGACCTGGGTTGAGCTCTATTACATGTGAGGCTGATGCCTTCTCCTGCCAGGTGTGGCGCAAAAGATGTTGAGAGGTTCACACACAGCTTTAGGCACAGGATCCATAGCCCATGAGAACCAACTCTTAACAGTAAAAATTTACTTTGGGGGAGAGTAAAACAGAGAGAAAAGGGAAGGTGGCCAGCTGGACAGAACAGTGATAAGGGTCCCCAGATCCACATCTTCCTCTTTCTCTTTCTCCATTGACATTATTGAAAGTGGTGGTGATAATTTTAGGCATGCTTTTACCTTCGTACTTAATGTTTTTCACCAGGACCTGCTGAAACTTCTTACTAGTTGTTCCTGTTTGACTATATTAATATGGGTTGGAGTGCACTTACAAGTGCAAGTGTTGTGCAGTGGCTGATTGCTAAGCTACTGTGCACATATATTACAGAATAATGTTTACTGAATATTTAAATGACAGCTAGCTACTTGTAATTCACTATTTTGAGTTTTCTCTAGTATAATCTAAATGTACAAAAATTGGAGTTAAGGAAAGGGTGGTGGAGAGGGGAATGCAAGGGTGATTCTTCTGGCTGGCAGTCGCTGCCCTTGAGAACCTGCTGTAGCAGCAGTACTGAGGGCTGCATGTGCCAGGCCATGACAATAACAGCCTGAGAGCAGCACCACAACAAAACCAAGGGAAAAAAGGCCCTTAGCACTGCAGAGGCACTGTGCAGTAACATGGGATAATTTTGACTTTTTCAGAGACTAACAGCAATTCAAAACACACAGCCTAAACTTTTTGACTCTAATCAGAGGATTTCTCTTAGCAACTCTGTACCAGCTCATCACAGCTGAATTTGGGTTTTCTGTATGCACTTTGTCCTCTGTGGCCTAATGCCGCAAGCAGAGCTGCGTCCCCCGTGATGCAGGATGGTCTGACATCTTGCCCTTACACTGTCCTGTCTGAATTTTTGGAGATGAAAATGCTTCCCATCTTCCTCACTGTGATGTGGCATTACTATCAGGGCTCCATCCCTGTCTGGGGTTATAGAAGAAATTTCTTCTCCACGCAGCTGGAATGTGTTCAGAGAAGAGCAACGAAGATGGAGAAGGGACTAAAAAACAAGACATATGAGGAGTGGCTGAGGGGACTGGGTTTGTTTAGTCTAGAGAAAAGGAGGCTGAGGAGAGACCTCATCACTCTGTACAACTACCTGAAAGGAGGTTGCGGTGAGGAGTGTCGGTCTCTTTTCTCAGGTGATGGTAAGACACAAGGAAATAGTCTCAAGTTGTACCAAGGCAGGTTTAGATCAGATATTAGGAAGAATTTCTTCACAGAAGGGGTGGTTAGGCATTGGAATGGGCTGCCCAGGGAAGTGGTAGAGTCACAATCCCTGGAGGTATTTAAGAGATGTCTGGATGTTGTATCTAGGGACGTGGTTTGGTGGTGGACTTGATATGTTAGGTTGATGGTTGGACTTGATCTTGAAGGTCCTTTCCAGCCTCAATGATTCTAGGGCTATAATGTAGTAAATACTTACTATTTAAATTGATTTCAGAGCAATTTAATGGCAATTAGTCTATTTATAGACATTACTTTAAATGGTTTCAGAATTATTTTAGAGTATAACAACAATGGTGTTGTTCTGAATACAGAACTTTAGTGCTACAAAATCTGCCTCACAACTTACCTTTTTCTCAGCTTACATGTAAGCCTGGGCTCTGACAATGACAAAGCCCCACTTCTGACTTGCTATTGTTTATTTTCCTTTGGTCAGATCTGTTTATTTTATGACTTTTTTTTCCAAATTTTATGCTTAAGATTTCCATGCAAATTACCTGTTATGAATATTTGCATAAAGAAAAGTACCTACAACGGTAAAACACCAATGCAGAAATATGCAGCATGATGTGTCACATCAGTGCTCTTTCAGAAACACTTGCTTTGTGCTGGAGTAAACTGAAAGGAATTACATCAGTAGAAGAAATATTTCCTAATTCCTTAAAATTTCTTAATCTTCAATAGAACCTTAGGAAAGATTCTGTGTAGAAACATAAAATTAGAGCTAAACTTTTTAAACTGGGAAGTAGTCCATGGACTCCCTAATTATGCAAGAGTGCATTTGGGGCTATTCTTTCAATGGTAATTGCAAATAACTGTTTAGAGGTTTAACCTCTTTCACACGTAAATATACCAATACTTAAGTACTTAGTCTCTTTCATGTGCAAGCTTATGATTAGTAGCTTATAGCCCATGATGAGTTGGTTCCAAGTGGTGATGGTGATGCAGAGAAATGGCTCCACCAGTTCCAAGTCAGTTCTTGAAATTCTTGATTTTTATGATATTTTGGGTCCAAACTCTGAATATGACCAACAGACGTAAGTCTTTGAAAATGTCTTATTCACTGTGCTGTTAGTTTACCACTTTTCTCGCTACTGTACCCAGCATATTTATGAAGGTGAGTGAGTTAAATCATTATATAACTGGAGTATATATTTTTGAATTTTGGTCTTGTGTCTTTTTCACCTATCAGTCAGAAAGGTGCTGCAAAGGTGGACCTACGGGGAAAAACATTAAAGTCAGTTTTGGCTTTGAGTTTTCTTGATTTTTGTGCAGATGGAGCTTTCTGGGGAGAAAAACAGCAACAACAAAAAAGCATCTTTCTATGCTGTCTGCTATAATTCTTTCTTATAGTGTTGCTTAACAGTTTATGTAAAGAGTCATTAATTGCCCCCAGTCCTCTTTCCAAATACAGGAGTTAAACCTCTGTTCTTCCATCTCTTTTGGTAAAGCTATTTTTAAAATCTTTAGAATTATTTCAAGATGTGTATGTGTATCATATCATAAAAACAGCTTATGCTATAGCTTTGTAATTAATTTCTGCAGACAGCTATGTTGCTCCTTTTTTTTTCTTATTTCTGATTTCTCTATGTTCTCTTGCTCTGAATTCTCCAAACATCTACAGCACTGACACAACAGTCACAGCTAGTATTGCTCATATGTAGGGGGTCACTGAAGTTTTTCATGAAGCTGGTCATAATATGAGACTGTTAATGATGGAGCACTATTGTGCAAGAATATTTTGTTTTGATAACAGAACTTCCTTTGGCTTAAAAATATATATATATATTCTGAGCTCTTAAATTTCTGTACAAATATTTGTAAACAACTCTGTGTCCAGGGTTTAATTCCTTGTAGTTAGTTTACACAGTGTGGAGATTTGGAAATGAAAAATGGCAGAAAGCATTGCTACAGAATGGACAGTTTTTCTTTTGAGGCATGTGACAAGTATATACTAGACTTGTTTTCATTTTTTGTACCCATCCAACCATGATATATCACTTAACTATTGCTTATATTAGAGAAATGCACTACTCTATAAAATGCCTTTTCACTTAAGGACTTTAATGCTTTTTATATTCTTGTGCGACAGAAGATTTCATACCATGGCGCTTACTGTAGGTGTAGGAACCATTCATTCTAAATCATTTGATGCAGTCTCATCTTAGCTCCTACATGGTTGTGGGTTGCAAAATGGCTTCAAGTGGCTCTTCTGTTTAATCCTCTTTGTTGTCATATTATCCGAGCCATCCTTCTGTTAGGAGCTCATTTGTGCCCTCATGATGTTGCAGTATCTGCTAGGCATGCAGATGTTGAAGCTGGACTCGGCAGGAATTCAAGCTTAGAGGATTAATTCTATAACGCAAATCTCTTCTAACAGTGCTCAGCATGGGTAGGGAGCATTCATTCAGTGGATCTATTACTAATGCCCATGTGACCAACATGGACATGTTTGTGCTTAGCCTGGTCCAGCCCAACCAGTTCAGTTCAAATGGTTCAATTCTGCAAGGTAGCCAGAGCCTTAGCTGCACACCTCCTCTGTGCAGGGATGGGGGCATGTTCTTTGTCTTGAAAGACCTTAGGAGAAGGTCTGCACGCCCAGCTTTCAGCTCCAGAGGGCTAAACCAGGTATCCATGTAGATAATTTCTAGGAATGTAACAAATAAAGAAGTGTGTGTAATTTTGAAGGGCATGGTCTGTCTCCTGCTTTTTTATTTATTTTTAAACTATGCCTATTAGCAGAATTTATCTAATTATATGTTGTGTTGGATTTGAAACTCAGCCATGCATAAGGTCAGCAGTTTTTCTTGACCATTTAGGAGCTCTTATTTATTGATATCTTGCATAATTTATATTTTCCGTCTCTAGATAGTAATAACACAATATAATAGATAATATTGGTTTCTGAATGGGGAAGCTGTGCGGAGCAATGGGTTGATATTATGTTAGTAAGTGTAATGAAAGGACGTGTATATTCCTTTAATCGTTGAGCTGTTTATTGTGACCCATAGCTGACCTCTTTAAGAACAATTTCCTTTTCATATACATACAGTTAGCTGGTCTAGTACCTTTCTTAGGTAATTATGCTGCATGTAGGCAGTGTCCATGCCAGGCAAATCAATGAACTGTGACGTGACCTGTTTTCATTATTTTCCAGAAAGAGCAATTAGTTTCTAGTGATGTTTTTACGTTACATTGAAATGGTTCTGTAACTGGAATAGGAGCTCTTTTTTTTTTTTTTTTAAAGGGGTGTGTATAGAGTTGTTTTTTAGAGTTTTTCTTTTTGTTTTGTTTTGAAAACACCAGTAGGTTTCCAGCGTTCATGGTGATTTCTTTGGAGATGACTCCACAGAAAGATTCCTTTAGCCAGGTGCCATATTAAGAATGTGGAGGAGAAAAAAAGAAGAAAAAAGTGTTCACATGAGCCCGTACTTAATTTCAGAAGATATTTTGTGAAATATCTAATATTCCACCTACTGGACATTAAAATGGCTATACTGAAAATTTGTATTTCAGATATTTTGCCAAATTCTTGTCATCCATATTAGTAGTCCCATTGACTTGATTTTGTCCAAACTGATGCCATTTTGAACTGTCGTTTCTTGATAAATTTCTGTGACCGTTCCTAGGAAGCTTCAAAGTAGAATGAAAATATCTTCTCCAAACAAAACATTCAAAATGGTGAGAGCGGAGTGATATAGATTGCCAGTCACAATCTACTTTTCTTTGTACTGAAGAAAGGAAAGCTTGGCAAGAATTTATTTTTAGTACATTGAAGTACATGAAGGATTGCATTTTTTTATGAGTATTTTATGCCTGCTTTTAAATGTTGGCTTCCTACTCACTCATGAAGTAGATGAATCTTGAAAACATGTTTCTTCTCCTCCTATCTCTAATGGAAAGAGGAAATTCAGAAGAAAATGGGAGTTGTGACATTTCCTGTTCTGAAGCCTCCTGTCAAAGCTGGGAGAGAAAAGTACTCCCATGTGTGTTAGCATCCCCCTTGCACGAAGATTTGTCTTGCACATTCATGTCCTGCTGCTTTAGCATTAGTATTTCTGTAGATCATGCAAACAGTGATGACAAAGCCAAAAAAGGAAGAAGAACAACAAACAACCCCCCACCAAAACAAAAACCAAACAACAGCAAAAACAAAAACCAAAAACAACTAAACCAACCCCAGCAAAACCACAAAAAAAAGAAAAACAAAAAACAAAGAGTGCTACAGCTAGGATTGTTACTATTCTCATTTCTTTGGGATTAGATCATTCTTTCCTTTTGGGCATTGCAGCATCTGAATAGGGTCCTACATACCTGAATACCTCCAATTTGTTGACATGTTTGTAATCTATCCTCTTGTTTTTTGCCTACCATGTGTTCATTTATGTTAAGCGTATGGTCATAATTTCTAAGGAATGCCATTTGTTCCTCTCCCTGGTCTTCCTCAGCCAGCTGATTGTGACCAGTTTTTGTGTTTATGTGGTTCTTGGCCATACCAGGAGACAATCTTGGTGTATTGAATGGTGAAAACTGCCCAACTGACTGTCAAAACAACTGACCAGATCTCCCGTTTCTCCCCATGATCTGATTCACAGTTTTAAAATGCAGGCACTTGAGTGTGCTGAACATGAGTTTACAGTGGTTTATCCAAACTAGTTTATTTAAATAGGTAAAAATTTGTACACAGATGAAGCCTTCCTAAAATGAAACATTTTACTTCATATTTGGAGGAGTTAGCCTTTCTGTCTACTCCCATTTTACTCTGAAAATTGGTCCCTGGATGCACTGAGAAATCATTATGTGGTTATGTGCCTTCAGCTTATACTCTCAGTTTCACTGATATTGACATTAAGCAGATAAAACTGACACTTTTCTTTCTCTCTATGCACTGCTGGTTGGGTAGATGTACATTTTCACATTTGTGTATAATGCAAATTGTTGCATCAGGAATTCACAGCTTAAAGGAAGTTGCTCATATTTTCCTGACAAGTGGGATCTATTTGGAACTTAGTTCTCCTGTGGGGCCAAACTTATTGTCATAAAGTAAAAAACAGTGCAGCTTCTGTTCTTTCATTCTTCTGTTATTTAATCTGTTATTTCAATTTATTTCTTAGCATAAAGGAGTTCTTGGTATTAAAACCACTAGAGTATCAAAATACTATATATTAGCTGGGATCAAGCCAAAATATGAACATTCTCCAAATTTTTGCCCTGTTTAACTGAACTGTTTTAAAAGTGCACAATTAACTCATACCTTTTGGTTAAATCAGTGTAACTTTACATACGGAAGAATGTTATTTTACTCTATTGCAATTTCTTTATAAAATATTAAAGTAATCAGTATAATGAGTGGGAAGAGAGTGCAGTAGAAAAGGGCAATTATCCTCTTCTGTGAATTTTTTCACAATCTATATCTGACCTTGTGGATTAACCTATGTCTTCACTCTGCAAATTCTGTCTGATATCCTAGAACAAAGAATGCCAATGAGTATTGGGCGTTTGAAGGAAATTGTCTCAGGATCACAGCAGCCTTCTGAAGATAGTGAAAGGCATGTCACCTAAACATCAACTTGATTGACACTGTTTTGTGTGTCACTTCACTTGTATACGCTATCTGCATTTCTCCAGTTGTGATCACAGTTCCGTCTGAAATTTAGAAGTTCCTTATGTCCATGGAAAGGTTAGTGACCTTTTCTCTGGAATGAAGCTGTTTTACGGTAAATTCAGGTTTGTTGCTTAATAGAAAATATGCTCTCTTTAAGGCTAGGATTAATTTTTAAAGGTTCTGCGTTGTACATCTAGGATGTACATGTGGAATTTTCAAATATTATAAAGCCATAGTGCATTGCAGAGAATGATCGAATTTACCTGTATAATTATTCCTTCATATCTTAGTTAATGAATTACCTGCATCATGCCTGCCAGTACACTTACAGGAAAACCTTAATTTCTTAATCAGTGTTTGTTTTCATTTGTTTTCTATATCATTGATGTTGTTTGTTTGCCTTTTTTTTTTAACTGTCTTTAATATTCTCTACTAAGACAGCAGACAGCTGATTGCTGTTTTTGTTGAGTCTCTAATTCTGATCTCTTCTTACTATCCCCTGAAATGATAGCTTTCAAACTCTGTATTGATTAAAGCAACTGAAGCTCGAATTGAGTCCAACTTTTGCTAATACCTTGCGAAGTACTTAACCATGTCAATCTAGAGTTTGCTTGAGAAGTCAAATTTTATTCTTGAGAATGTGTGGCTTTTTGGCTATTATAGTACACAAAGGAAAATCACAAATCTTTACTAGATCTAGATTATCTTCTTGGGGGACTGTCAAGTGTACTGTGATGTTGGATCAGGTCAAGTCATATTTTGGGTGTAATAAAATTAAAATGAGGACAGCATTTTGCACTGTAAATGCACTTAAAGATAGATGTGGGTATGGCAGAGGACTCAAATGCCTGGACTTCAAGCACATGAACTGTCTATCTGCTGAACTATATGCTCATTTTTAAGTTGTATTTAACTCTTTATGAAGATAATATTACTTGATATTGACCTTGGAATGTAATTTTGTAATACTGTGGGGCATATTTTAAAATATAAATCTAAAATTTACCTATCCACTTAATTACTAATGTGAATGATGGGACAGTAGAACTACATAGGTTCATTTTGGGTAGTCACATTTAAAATGTTGTCCTGATTAATTCTACAGCAGCTAGCTCATGAAATTGAATGACAAAACCATTTAAAACACTTAAGAGTGCAGTTCATTCTCTTTCAAATATACTATATTTTTCCTTCTTTAGGAAGGGAGGTCAGGGGTTTTTGGTGTGACCTCGATTTCAGAATACGAAGTACTTGGTCTGATTGATGAAGCATGTGGGTGCTGGCATCTGGTGTTTTTTAAAAAAAAAAAAAGTTGAAGAGGAGGCAGGGCCCAGTGTAGTGGCATGTGATGAACAGACATTACTTTCTGCACTATAATCTCTCCTGTGAAAGTCAGTATGACTTCTGAAAACCTAGCCCCAAAATAATAATGATGTGGCTTGGAAAGAGAAGTAGCTGAAGACAGGGAGAGAGGCAGGTTGTTTGGATGAAAACTTTCCCAATCTTACACACAGGCTTGACACATTTTTCATTGGGAAAAGAAAATAAACCTCAAATGTGTGTCATAAAAGCTCCAGAGAATTACCCCTAAAAATCACCTTGTATATTATGCTTCATCGTATTTCACTGAAGGTAACAATCAGCTAGAGGTTTATTGATTTATTGTCCAATTTCAACTAAGTCACAAAACAGTGGGATATTGTGGCAGCTGTCATAAATGCATGAAGTCCCTTCCCTCAGTTCCTTGTTCTTCAGTATGCATTAATATTCCATTTTAAAATCACCATGATGGGGAAAATCCCTCTTCCCCCTTCCCTGTAGAGAAAAATGTTTCTCTGGCAAGTAAGCTGCTCCTCTTGTGTGACTAGCACTAGGTCAGTCTTCTGAGCTGCTTGTTCAGAGTACATTTTTATTCATCACAGAACAGATTAACACCTTAATGTTTAATTACCAGCATATTTACTGTTTTAAAACAGGAATTTAACATAGACATTTTCCTCTGAGAAAAAATAAACAATGCAATGCATGAACATTTTGCCATAAGCTTTCACATAAATTTTACAGAAGAGTTCCTTCTAGAAGTTCCAGTCTGATACCCATGAAATGAAAGCTTTTTGCTCAAGTGTAAGGTGAATAGAGAAATACTGCAAGCTTCATTTAATTTCCTTGCCAACTTTATATTTACTTGCTGTTGAAGGGTTTTTGTGTATTTTCTTTGATCCTGCAGTCAAATCTATTCATTAATTCTTAATGCAGACCAAACCCACAACTCACTTTATCTTCCAGCTAGATTTAACAAGTTGCCACTGTGCTTTCTGGCATGCTCTTGCGCCTCAGCTGTGAGCCTTTGCAGCTAAAATGGAATACTGAAATAGTGGTAACTCAAAGATGCACGTACAAATGTGACCTCTATTTCTTCCTTGTTTCAGGTTTTTACTGGCTTTTAGGGGAAGAAAAACAAAAACAAAAACAAACAAACAAACAAATAGGGTGGGCGGATTAAAATGATGGTGACACATATCCAAATGAAAGCCCAGTCTAAGAACAGCCATAGATACATGACACTATTCCTACTTTTGTGAGACACTAGAACATGGAAGACCAAAAGAGGCCTTGAGTTTTTCTTGTGTAGGTCTCTGCTCCAAGGTAGGGTTAGGCATATCACCATCCTTGACAGATGGTGGTGGTTTTACCCTGCTGAGCAGCCAAGCTCCACCACAATCGCTTGCTCACTCCCTCTTCTCAAAGGAAGAGGGGGAGGAAATACGATGGAAAACAGCTCAAGGGTTGAGATAAGGACAAGGAGGTTGCTCACTAATTACCATCACAGGCAAAACAGACTCAGCATAGGGAGGTTAATATAATTTATTACTATCACTAGCAAACTAGAGCAGTGAGAAACTAAAAGCAAACTAAAAACACCTTTCCCCCCCCAACCTCTTCTACCTCCTCCCCCCGAG
>VXAL01018940.1:246272-293831 GCA_013399475.1 Chauna torquata
ACACCAATAAAAAGCAGTGTTTCTCCAAAGGAAGGCTAAATGACATCTAAAATTGAAAACAGATCAATCAGGTGGTTCATCAATAAATATATACTATCTTCTGCAGTGCTATATGTGACCCTAGGCTTTGGGAAGCATGAGCTCACTCTGAGTTAGACAGATAAAACACAGTTGAGTTATATTCTCTTTTAAAAGCAAGGATTGTCTGGTAATTTATCGAGGCAAGAGGTAATTAATTCTGAGATTCAGAACTGGGAGCCAAAGAATTAGATTCCATATTTCCATCCCAAAAATAAGGCACAAAACTAAAAATTGAGAAAGTGAGAAAGTGTATAACAAAATTAAACTGAATTCTGGGGATCATCTGACTTGCACTCCAGAGTTCATGGAGGAATATGCCTGTGGATGGTCTCTAACTCTCATGTTACTAAGTGTGAGAGAGAGAGGAAAAAAAAACCAAACTATTATTCCGATTTTATTCCACCCTCTAGGGGGAAATCAGGAGCATAATCTTTCTTTTTTTTTCTTCCTTCCTTTCACTCATTATGGAGAACTGTGATCTTTTAGTTGATAATATTGCCAAACTGTTTTTCCACATAGCTGAAAATCTTGATTGCAGAACAGTGCAGCTCTTATGACTGTGAATCTCTCAGTTCTCTTTTCATCATCTTATCTTTTTAAGTGCATCAATGCCATTGCATGGTGGGTTTACGTGGTGGTATGCCTTATCAGTTTAATGGGATAGATTACAGTGCAGGCCCTCTAAATCTCCAGCCTAAAGGTAATTCTCTTTCTCCTGCTGTCATCCTTTTCTGTGGGTAAGAATATAGAGAGGTTGTTTCTTATTTGTTAGAACTAAGAAGCAGAGAGACAACTGGCAAATCTGTGCTAAACTTGGAGTTCTTCTCTTTTCATTTCTGGAAGCCTCAAAAAAAGTATCCTTACTTTTGGAGCCTTTTGTTGCAAAAGAAGGTCTCCCTCAACAGATTTTCTTTATGCAACACTGGCTGCATGTTTTCTGTGTTTTCCATATTCCATTTTGATTCTCCTCTAGCTAAGACTTCACTGCTTGCTTGTAGTTTCTTGGGCCTCTATAGTAGTTATGTAAAATGTCTGTGGTTCTTGATGGTATCGGACCTGCGCATGGGGAGCTCCTGGAAGCAGTGGAGCTAACTGCTGCCATGAACAGCTCACACCTGCAATCTCACACATACAGCAAATTGGAGATGCAGCTAATAAATCTTTGAAAAGAGGCATTTGTCAGAAGCAACCTCGTGCGGGACAAAACAGGACTCAGGCTGGACTGGAAAGGCAAGGACTGTAATTTGGGGAAGTCAATTGCAGCACTGCTACAAAACCCTAGAAGAGCAAATTGTCTTCCATATATGGATCCAGATTATTTGCCCTTTGTTTCACTAAGGGCTCATTCTTGCCTCTCTTGGCATTTGCATGTGGATGTAAAGTGTGGGAATAGCAGTGTGCCCACAAGTTGCTCTCTCTCCAAATGGGCAACTGCCTGGTTGGCAGGTATGAAAAGGTAATCTGAAGAACCTTATGCCAAACCTAATCATGTCACTCTAATTTGAAAGGTATCCTCAAATAATATGCATAGCCTGGACAGCATAACATGATTCTGAATTGAGCTTCCTATGTAGGTAGGAACTGAAGTTTCATCAGCCCTGTGTATGTTAAGTGCATACAGATTCCCCTCCCTCTCCCCCATTTTTAATTAAACATCCAATCTGTTTTCAGCAGTCAATTCTCTGTGTAGTTTATGGTAGTAAATTATATCAGTAGTCATTGTTTTGTTGTGCAATAAGCTATTGCTAATTGGCATTTCCTCTTTAATAGACTCTGTTAAGAATTATGTTAAAATAATTACTGCCAGAAAGCACAGTACAGAACTCTTAATTACTGGCTAACAGTTCTGTCCTTCAGATCCTTCCTCCAAGCTATACTTTCATAGAGCATGTGCTTTTAATTTGAATTCAGCTTCGTAAAACTCAGGAGAATCTATTGTCTATCAAAGTCAAACTCATAATAACAAAGGATTTGTCACAGCACATCAGACCTCAGGTCCCTATAGTCTAGTGCCATGCCTCTGGCAGTGGCTATTTCTTGATATTTTAAAAGAAAGTAAATCTCTTCCCAAATTGCTAATGCATCTTACCCCTTTGTGTGACACTGCACATTTCTTTCTAAACCTTGCAGTTCATTGTCTTACACCCCGAAGCATGAGATTTGATTACCCTTATTATCCTAGCTTGCATAGCTACAAATGTTATTAGTAATCATAAAATTATTCAGTTCTTTTTAAAGCGTAGCTATGGTTTTTATCTCAATGACCTGATCTTTTATCCAATTCCATTGACGATGTAAAAGAAGTGTTTCTTTATGTTTCTGCATTTACCATTCTTTAATTTAAAACTCTATGTGATTGAGGAAAAAAGAGGAACCTGATCAGATTTTAATATATCCTCCTAATTATGACTGTCTCTGTGAAATTCCCTTTAAGCTGCATATCTTTTGGGTGCTATGCAATTTTGAACTTTGCTGGTTTGTTTTTTTTTTAATTCCCTTTTATTTACAGGTTCAGTCTTAGAACCAATCGTGTTTTTTTGTGATTTTTTTTTTATTATTTTTAAACTGGACACACTAATGAACATTAAAAATGACCCATTGTATGCTCTGAGGCATGTATTTCTTAGTTTTGTATCCCTCTACTGGTTTTCAGAGCCAAACTTCTTTTCCATTTTTCCTCATGGTGCGAAGAAATGTAGTAAGAGAAAGAATATATATAGTCTGTCTTCTGAAGGTTTTATTTCTAAGTTAATGACTGTAAAATAATTGTAAATTTAAAACAAATGAAACTAATGGTCTTCAGTTTTCAACAGATCTTGTGAGTCCAGTTATCACTATGTAATGTATATAGTTCCTACAGTGCAATGTTTGTGGACCTTTTTTTTTTTTAACTAATTTGAAACACCATGTGTCTGTTTAAGCTAAATTTAGTCAGTCATTGTGACAAATGCTTTCTCTGACATATTTACTAGAAAAAGAAAAAGGCTAGTTGATATACTTTGTATAGTCAGAGGCAAATGGAAGGTTTGTTATAGCATATCTGCAAAGAACTTGCCTTGTCTTGGCTTAGGTGACACAGTTTTCATCTTCCCCCTTTGAAAGAACTACTTCACAGTCTCATAATGTACAGTGTGATCTGGTTCCTCATATTTAGTCTCATTTTTCCTAATCAACTTTCATTTTGCTACTTCTAGTATCATCATAGATCTTCACCTTTTTTTGGGTAGTCATTGTAAAAACTACCCAGTATTTACTTACAAAAAAACCCAATAAACTATTATTGCCATAGTTCCTAACTTGCTGTGCAGTTCCATTTCCCAGTCATTAATAAATAGTGCTCATCTCAATAGCAGCCCCGGGAGCATTCACTGTTGCGTTTTCTTCATTCTGAGGGGCAGCCGTTTGCCATTACTCATTGTTTCCTATCACTTAACAATTTTTGAATCAATTCCAGGACTCTGCCCCTTGCTTCATAGTTATTTATTTTCCTTAATAGTCTCTGATGGAGGGAACCTGTTGAAAGCTGATTGAAAACTCAGGTAAATTAATTACACTGGGTCATTTAAGCTACTATTTCATCAACTCTTTCAAAAAGAGGTTCAGAAAGCCTATCCTATTCTTGCTGAGAATGTCCTGAAGATAGCTCCAGATATACCGTGTGCTGAAAATCTTCACCTGGGGTCCGCGGAGCTCGCATCTTCTGCGCTTCCATCCCCGCGGGCCTGCGGCCGGGGCGTGCCCGGCCCGGCCCGGCCCGGCTCGGCCGCCGCTGGCGCCTGGCGCTGTCCGCGGTGCTGAACGGCCCCACCGCCTGCCCACTGCCCCGGCTCTGCCAAGTAAGCGGCCGCCTCCATTTTCTTCTAACTTAGGTACAAGTCGTGGTCTTGGCTGAGATTCCGCAGTCCAGAGGCGCATGCCCAGCCACCTTTCTGAGGTGAAGTATGAACGCTTAGTATTTAGACGTGCAGAAAGTCATGTTAGTAGAACAGTGCTACTCGAAGTTTGGCGAATGTGCCCATCAGCAGCATGGAAGTTATGGACGAGGGAGGCAGGAGAGGGGAGGTCGAGAGGAGGACTGTTACTAGATAGTCACCTGTGGGAATCCAAATGCTGAATATAGAGTAATTCTGTCTTGGACTAGATTAAGACTCTAAGAAAGTCTGTGTATTTAAGTTATTCAGTTTAAAAATATGGCAATGGATCTCTTTAAAATAAAAATCAATTTCTTGGATGTCTTTCTAAATGCAGAAGAACTCATTATTCACTGAGATATTTCTATGTAAAACTCTAGCATCATCACTGTCTTATCTTTGAATCAGTCTTACTGCCAAAATTGATGACTGGAACAATAGAGATCGCTCTGGAGCAGGAGCTTCTCTGAGTCCAGGACTTATCGTGGCTTTAACTGGCAAAGACTGCCATTCATACTGTCACTCACTGATGCTACATAATAGATGGTGTCTGCCTTGCACACCACAGATAACTCACCAGAGTGGGAGTTGGCTTTAATTCCACGCACTCAGCTGACCCCCAAACCATCCAGCCTCCCCCAAACAAACCAAAAATCCAACAACAGAAGATAAGCCACACATAATAGGATGTCTGAAAGTGTGTGAAAGACTTCCTCTTTCACATCAATTGTCATTGGGAATTTTAGTGTTCCCACTTTTGATTGTTACGGTTGTCAAATGCTGTTTTCCAACAAAAATGATGACAATGTAATCTTAACTATGCTTTTCCCTTAAGCAAGCAGTGTACAAAATGACTATATGTGCACTTTAAGTGATTATTTTATTAACATGAAATAATTAGTCCTGATTTTATTCCCTTTATATGTGTGAACCGTACCATAAATTAAAAAAATACGTGCATGTATTCACTGCCAGTAGTGAATGTTGTTTAATAGTTCATGATTTTTCGTGACTAGTCTTATAGAAACAGTCTGAAGGTGGTGTCAACAGTACTGATGTCAACATACAGCATGCTTTATTAAATACTGACAGGGAAAATTATACTTACTATAATAGCTGCCATTCAATGGCCATCATAATTTTTCGAATTGGGTTGCTTAACTGATGAAAGATACACTTAAAGTGAAGAACAGGCACTTTTTCTTGTTTATACCTTTAAATAAATAATAAACCATATTCCCTTTGAAAATTATTTATTGTCTATAAACAGATTGAAACCATTGTAGGTCATGTAAGGAGAGGAAGTCCTTCCATGTGTGATTCAGAGCTTCTCCTCTGAGTCATTTGTATTCATTGAAACTGTGTTTTTTTGTTGTTGTTGTTTGCTTGTTTGTTTTTGTGTGTTTGTTTTTCTTCCTCCAAGGATCAAATTGCAGAAGAGCTCCAGGGATGCCCTTTTGTAAGACCAGTCCTTTTTCTTGTCATGGGAATTGAAATGTGAGTTCAGAGAGTTTGTGCAACTCTCCTTTCAGCTGGGCAGAAGAAGAGGGGTTCTTGTGATATATACCTTTATTTCCTGCACCTGTCTCAATCTTCCAGTTACTAGAAGAAAACAGAAATACACTGCAGTCTCTATTCAGTTGCAGTAAATTACTTTCCTCCTCCATCACAATAATGGAAAGAAATTCTGTATTTGAATCACAGTTCTTTCCTAGACTTGTCCTAGATTGATGCTATGGACTGATTATTATGTATCTTGAGAAAAAGAAGCTTATGCTGTCCATTGAATTAAGTTTGAGCTATTGGACCTACATCCTCCAGCAGTAAAAATAGTGTATATGTAGATTATGTAAAGGCTTAATGCTTCATATGTATAAAGCAACCGGAAATGTTTTTCTGTGTGACCTGAAAATGGCAAAGGGGCATTTCAGATGCATGTTTAATAGTTGTACTCTGATCTTGTCAAGTAAGTAACTGCTCCACAGCTAAATAACAGAAGTATGTATTTTTTCAATGTGGTCAATTTAACCAGTATGGTGATATCCTGCTTGGTCAGAGCACTGGGTGGCTATTTCTGTCCATGCATATATATTTTTTTGCCCTGAAAAACACACATTTTATCTACAAGAAGTTAAGTGAAATGTCACTTGCAGTTAATTCCAGCATCTCTCGCCAATGGGAGCACAAAACAGCCTTTCCCAGGGGTTAAACTGAAGCATGCTTAGGGAGGATGGCTGCAGTTTGCTTTCTTTGCTTAAAAAACAAACAACAACAAAAACAACAAAAAGCAACGGAGGTGTTTTCTTTGCACACTGTTTTGGGCAGCTATGGCTCTCCCTCAGCTCCTCTGCTACTTTGGAAAAGGCAGATGGAATTCTGTTTGCTGTTTCAAGCTACTCTAAGTATTATCTCCCAATATTATATTACAGCAGATTCTTTCCAGAATGTTGCATCATAATGCTTCCACAAAGCTCCTGATCAGAAACACTATGCCATGGTTCACTCTCTCCCATTGTTTCCTCTGGGTCATGTTAGTTTAGAGACAGGGTTGTGGTAACACAGGGCTTGTTCCTCAAAGAGGATAGTGTGGTCTTCAACTTGAACTGAACGCACAATTTTATAACTTTTTTTTTTGGTGTTACTTGAGACCAGTGTCTAACAACATGTGCAGTATAGGATGGGTGAAATCCCAAGCCATTCAGACTGAATGATAACATATGCTTCACCCTTCAAAGCCTGGGATTTGATCTAGGAGGCATCCTAGCAGACCAATATTAGATATCTCTAGTCTAAGGCTATCATAATGCTGCTGAAAGCAGCAAGAGGATTAATAAAGTAATAACATAAATTAGTGGTGGTGGGGGTGGTGAGAGTGCGTTGGTAATTGCTTGCAATTTCTTCTCATTCTTTGTCATGTCTGACTTGAGAAGAACTGCGTTCCTCCTCATTGTAAATTCTGGCTATAATATCCTCATTGCTTCGCTGTGACTTTCTCACATTGAGAGCGCTAAAGATCAAGTAGGCTGTGTGTGTTGTGCTGGAGCATGCAAGTTGTACGCAGAGTTCAGTGAACCGTTTTACTGTAAAGAGCATATTCATTTTCACCTTCGTAATAAAGGTCTGTCTTCTTAATTTTTTTTGCATGTAACTTTTTCAGGTTTTACTTTGGGCTTTTTTAGTACTCCTAAACTCCCCCTGAAAAATCTTTCCATACAGAGAATTGATTATTTCTAGTGGTGGTAATGCAGTGAGCCTGTTGCACCCATTAATTGTGCCGTGTGAACCCTGCCTAGATGCATTTTTGATCGGTGATAATTGTTTTATTTGTTTGATGTCAAAATTTTTTTTTTTCCTGTTTTGAAAAGAGTTGGGAGGTTGTTGCTATATGAGCAGTAAATGCCCTTGTTAAAGAAAAGTAAGTAGATGTGGTTTTCAAATTGCGGCCGCATTTAATGTAAAAGCATAAAATCTACAATTTTGTATCTGCCCTTAGTGTGGTCAGTAAATGAAGAGCAGAAGAAACTCTTCTGGATGTTAAACTGTTTTCAAGCATTCTTTATTTTTATACAAACTAAAATTGCAATAAGATGAGCTAACTACATCATTAAAAACATCTAGTAGAAGGACTGTAAAAACAACTCAGCGTGAATTAAGAGAAAAGGACTGTTCAGCCAGGAACCTTGCTATCAACTGAACATTTTTCTAAGTACCTGGCATTACTTTTTGAAATAAACATGGTATTATTCTAAGCTCTTCTTAAAGGCTTGTATGTGTATATAAATATATGTATGCATACATATACATCAAAGGTAGTCTCCCTAGTTGTTTGTTTGTTTGTTTGTTTGTTTGTTTTTGCTTTGAAGATGGGAGTTGCATTAAAATAAAATTCCATTTGGGTTATTATCTTCCCAGCTGTCTGTGCAGACCATAGGGTTGGCCTGAGAATATTCTCATTACATGTGCTGAAGCAGTTAGTCAGTGATTGATGCTATATTAATGCACAGTGCAGACGCTTTGCCTTTGTTACTGAACATTAGACAAATTAGTTCTTACAAATTCATGTCCCACCCCCACTGCATCTAAGCTAGCCACTCCGGCTGGTTAGTATTGCTAATAACCTTCATTCAGAGTGAACTGAAGCATTAGGAAGGAGGAGTTTGCTAAAGGAAGGGGCAGAAAACAGGCAGCAGCCTGTGGTTTCTAGCAATATATTGCAGGGCTCTTCTCATTTGCTGGCACAGCTCAGCAGAGTAATGACAAATGATCTTTTCATTCCCAGACCCCCAAATTAATTTTCCCTCCCACTTTTCATGAGGCCACATTCATCACATAGATTGCATTAAATGTACTTTTGACAGGGCAGAAAAAGATGAGTAGTAAAATAATTTGATTCTAGTAGCTCCTTATCTGCAGAAGTAAACCTGTAAAGGTAAATATTTCTGTGAATATCCCTGAAATACATCTACATTAAAATTTTTCACAACATCTGGGCATCGGGTGATGCATGAATAAATGAGTGAGAAAGCAGCTGAAGGAAGGCAAGGGAACATCTTTAGCTGTTCCTACTGACCTGGGAGTTGAGCCCTGCTTTATACAAAGGGCATGGCAGCTGAAATGGAGTGTGTACAATTTATGTTTGCAATATTATGTAGAGAATAAAATTGCAATTTTTTTGATGATGTGCTTTGAAGTTAATTAGTCAGAGATAGTTTTCAAGTATGCTTTTATAACTCCTCATTAAGTTTTTGCTGTGCGTTGTCTCTTTTTGGCTGTTTGGAAAGATGTGGAAAATTATGTTGTATGGAAGATAACCAAGAGATTTGTCAAGGTCAGGAGAACCACTAGAGCACAAGGAGGCAGGGAAATCCCAGTACAATCTAGTTGTCTGAAATACTCTGCTTATGACTGGATTAAGTCACAATAATTGAGCGTAAAAGCAGAGTGTTTAGTGCTTAGAGTGTGACGTGAGGATTCTTATGCAAAATTGTCTCTAATATTTTCAGTATGTGACTCTTCCTCTGTTTTACTTATGCCTGTTTAAAATAGCCTTAATGAACTCAATTGAAAACTACAGCTGTCTGGCTACAGATGATGTTCAGCACAGGATGTCTTTCTGTTAGCCTAGGTTCTGCACAGCTCCGATACTGTTCAGCCTCTCTTTGTTCCCACCAGCACTGGCTAAAAACATCCTAAACGCCTGCCATA
Organism: Chauna torquata; assembly: GCA_013399475.1. Lineage (NCBI taxonomy): Eukaryota > Metazoa > Chordata > Aves > Anseriformes > Anhimidae > Chauna > Chauna torquata. The sequence goes on from VXAL01018940.1 coordinate 255,470, forward strand.
CTGCATTGGCACTTCCTTAATTCATGTGACCCAAACAGTTCTGAATATTTACACATTTTTCAGTTGGCTTCCTGATCTATCACTGACATGCTGTGTAGTGGAGCTAGTTGTTACGTTCCTACAATCCCACTGCTCATTTTCCCTAGGATCTGATGCTGATGGCACGTGAGCCACGCAGAGCTGCAGGTGTGTCACAAATGTGAATTAAATATGCAGAGGGACCTTTCTCCAGGGGAGTATCATTCACAGGTTGCACTGTTTAACTCATCTCTCACTGCTTCTGCCCTTATGCCCAAATATATCATTTTGGAATTCTTTGGTGTTCACTATAATGCACTGGAGATGACATACTTTAGTGAGTGCAATATATTACAAATGTTGGCATAATTCATGCTTTAGCGATTAACTTTACGCTGAATATTATTGATACCTACAGGCAGGGTTTGTATCTTTGGAAAATCTGCTGTGCTTCTTTTCAGTAATGGCAGTTGTGTTGCCAGGGAGGTGGAAAAAGGTGCAGTAATGAAGGTCCCATGATCTGCACAGGTTGTCTGTTAATCAGTGGAGTGCTTAGAAAAGAAAACCTTTAAACTTTTTATGTTATAGAAATAGTTCCTAATTTTTGTTCAGTTACATTTGGAAGGATTGTATTTGTTATGAAGACCACTGTATTTAATACCTCATTGAAATGTTTTTGATCTCTATCATAAATATGCATTTTAATGTGCATACCTTTTTTTGTTACTGGGGGAAGAAATAACGGTAATGTTGTCTTAGACCAACAAGTATTTCAGCATTACTTCTGCACTGACATTATTCTTTTGCTGGTGACAACTAGATAACGCTGCATAAGTGAATGCAAAACATATGTTTACCTTCATGCATAGCCACAGTATTAAGCAATGAGGCTGTTGAGCCAAGGAAATGGAAATGAAAATAGCTTCCAGGCAAGATTAATAAAAGCATGGTAAAGAAGAATTGGAGTGAGTTGCTCACTTACTTGAAAGGTCATTGCCCACCTTCTGGCCAAAAAAGATATAGGGCAGAAGTGATTCCTGAGAAACTTGTCTGTTTTACTTTTCTTTTACTGTGTTGTTGTTTGTTTGTTTGTTTGTTTTGAGGTATGTGTGTGGGGAAGCAGTCTAGTGCCTTTCTTCGTGTTCGCCTGTTTACCTTTTTATGTAATTAGGCAGACCAGATTGGTATTTAGTCTTGTTCTGACAACAGTAAATTAGGCTTAACTCTTTAATTACAATGAGAAGGAAATCACCTTTCTGATATCCTTCAATTAGCTCAAACAGCTGTTAAGTTATAATTAAAATTTCACATGGATCATTTGAGTTTTTGGAATGTTTCCATTTAATAAGAAAAACATTTGCATATATGCATTTGCTTCTCAACAACCTTTTCTAATCTGCCAGTACTATACCAAGAATACTGATACTATATTAAGCAATATCTTTCTGTCTTTGTGAATAGACAGCTGGGTCTAGGAAAATGAAAAATGGAAATAGAAGGTGAACAGAAAATATCAAAGCTCCAAGATGTACTGGAGCTACCTCAAAAATACGCCACCACCACCACCCCATCTTCTTTCTCTTTTCCCTATGCTCTTTGAGATTCTGATGTGATCTTTGAAACAGGGAGCAGTGCTGTTTGGAGAAAAGCACTAACCTAAGCACATATACCCATTCTTCTACTGCAGTGTCTTGCACTTTTTAGGGACGTGGCCCTGTAGATACCTTGATTTAAATATCTGAAGAAATATTTCACATCCTAAAGACAATTCTGCTCTGTTCTTAAGCAACAACAACAACAAAAACCCTTAAATACTGTTTTTGCTCAATGGAAAGAAGTTTGCTTTTGCTCTTGCTGTTGTCTGCATCTAGGTGCTCAGCACTGGTGCAGCAGCAGAGTGCAGAAGTGGATTATATAAACGGTGGCAAGCACTGTTAAAACTTTGCAACAAAACATTTTGGGTGTTTGAAAGTGAGTTAACCAGAAAGTGAATTGAACTGCTTGGTGTGCTAAGATAAGACGCAGTCCCCATACAGTTTGTTCCTTCTAAGTCACGGGCACAGAACATCCCAGGTGGAGAGATCTGCTGAGTATAAGAAAAACAGAAAGAACATCGTATTTGGTAGATTTCTTTTTGTGATTCATCTTTTTTCTCCAACCTCAGTGCTTCACTACTGGTCTAGTTTGTCCATGACTTGAAGATACTTGACTGTGTTCTGAATTTGGGGTCTACGAGGTCCTCAGTGAGTCAGTAATCTCCTTTTGCTTTCTAAAGGTTAGATTTTGTACTATTTCACATCTGGTATTGGTTTGATTGTGTGTCTTTATACATCTTCACTCTAATTTCTGCTGTTTTCATGAAATATTTCAAGAATTAAAGATAGGCTTAGTTCCTTTGTGTGTGTATATATATATATATGGCAGGACAGAAGAGTTTAACAAAGTTCTCAAGTGCTTTTCTTTGGAATTCTTCAAAGTTCTTTATTTCTGGGTAAAAGCAAATTTCATCTGTGTGTCTCTTCTTGAGCCTGGTTGCTTGAAACAGTGGAAGTTCAGTGGTCTCGCAGTTTAATATGTAATAGGTTACAGAATTCACGGTTTTGTTGTGCACATTGACAAGCTGAAAGCACACACAAGTCTTAAAGGATGGGATTACCATAGCGTTTCTTATTTCAGACAACTGCATCTCCTTTTTTCTTCATCTGTTTCTCTCTTTTCCTGTTGCTAATGCTGAAAGAAGTTCTGTCTTAATTTTCATTGAAGTATTATTGTGCGATTGAGTGTAATTAAATAAATTAAATACTATATACTAAAAATGTATTGATTGCTGAGGCCAGAAAGAACATCCAGTTTACCAGAGACAAGGAAGTTTTCGGTCAGGTTTCTAGAATTTGCTCGATGTAATTTCAGATTAATATCTTATGTCTTTGTCATACCAGTTTTATAAAGCAGTTGATTCACTAAATTAATGGCTTTTTAACTGATCTTCAGATTCTTCATTTGGGAGGGTGGTGGTCTGTCTTTCTGAGTCTCTGTTGCATTTATGTTTGAATTATAACTCTTTTGTTTTCTTTAAGGAGATGCATTTAGCCAACATGATTCTCTGCTGCTATTAGAAAGACCCCAGATTTAGTTTTCTAGTTATTTTATTGAGAGGTGTGTCCTAAATACAACATCCAAATACTTATTTTTCAAAATCGTGTATCAGGATTTTAAAATTGTGTATTTGTAAAATTGTGTATTTGTAAAATATTCTTAAGCTCCTGGATTTGTGGGAGGTCCACAGAAGTGTATATGTAAGTGTGTAGAGCACTCTCTCAAGCTGAGTTGAGGCAGCAGTAACACAATTTTGGGCTGTAGAAGAAGTGTGTGATTAGCTTCCAGTGGTGTTTTCACCTGATGGGAGGAGGTGGGAATGTTTGACATTTGGAGGATATCTGTACAGGTGTCATCTTTAATGATATTATGAATTCTTGCTGTTTTTTTTTTTTTTCCTTTTCTGTGGTTTGATTTATTTCAGAGCTATAGAAAGATGCATGAAAAATGACAATTTGTCATTGGAGTGGCTGCTTTTATGAGCTTTTGCAATTCATTTTCAAATTTGGACATAGGCTATTCTGTGTTTATCTACTTGGGTAAAGGAGTGAAGCTGAACTTGGATATAATTGGAGGTGTCTTATCTTCAAAGGCGGGGTTTCTTTGGTATGGAGTTGTAAAGAACCCATACCTGAATTATAAATGGGTGCATTTATTGTGCTGTTACCAGCTGTTGNGGCACCCAGCTTTTTGTTTTGTTTATTGGAAGTTCAGTGAGTTTAGATATGAGCAGGCATAACAAGTGCTGTAAAAATTTTGGTTGGATTTCCTTCTTTCTTTATTACCCTGGGAGCCATTGTAATGACATTTTACATGAACTGCAAGGATTGCATTTGATGAGTTTAAAAAGACATCAATTTTCTGAAGTATTTCTTAGAAATTCTGCGTTGATTTAGTTCTTAAATGTAACTTTGAGGATTGTAATTCTTTAGAAGTTTTGCAGTATTAAACAGTTGATTCGTTTTTTTTTGTTTTTTTTTTATGTCACCTGGATGTTTCTCCAAACCTTGTACCACCTAAGCTCTTGTGGAAGAGGATGTTGCTGTCATTTTGTCAGAATCAAATTAATAGAGCAATGTTGTTCAAGATGTGCAGGCTGGCTTGTAGGCAAAGCCTTCTATTATCATTGACTGCTTAATGGAAAGCAACAAGGTGCTAATTTTCATATGGAGAGGGGCTCAGCGTTACATTCCTGGATTTAGATTTCTGGTGTTGTTGCATAATATAATGCTTCAATGCTTGCATTTGATCAGTTTTATCATGGTGTAACACCATTGTGATAAATGGCATTAAACTAGAGTAACACACTGGAAAGTCAAATGTGATGTGTTTTGTCTGATTTAGTACAAAACATGAGCATTTAAAAATACATTTATCAGTGTAATTAAGGGGCATACACTGGGACTTTGACTTAAGTCCCAACCAGAAGATAGTTGCAAATGGTCTGCACATATATTGTGTGATTAAAGATTTTTAAATAGACTTTGATTACATCTAAAACACAGTAAAGATCACAAGCAAGTGTAAACCTGCGTATCTTCATTTTCCAGTGCCTACATTGCATTGATTAGCAATACCGTTTGCAATGTGCCACACAAACTGATGCAGATAAATTGACAGAAAAGAGAAAACAGCATTAGCTAGTGTCTTGCCATGTTCTACCAGACAAGCTTTTACATTTCTGACATCCAAAGGCTTAAAATATTTTAACAGAGCCCTGGCTTGTAATAAAATTTGAGGGGCAGGCATAAAAGGCATAAGTAATTATGGCTTATATTTATGTTAAGTCATTGAAAATGCTAGTAAAACATATTTGTAGGTTTTCCCTTTAATGAATGTAACAATAAAACAAAATCATTCCATAAGTCCCCCACTACTTTTAAAAACCTTAAAGAGTATGTTTATCAGTGACTGGATATCAAACTTGTTTGTTGTGAATTATGGCAATTTTTGCAACAAAATTTGGTTTGGTGGAGAAGAAATGGATGTGCAAGCCTGGTTTTATTAGTGTGACTAAATATTGTGGAACTAAAACAAGGAAATTCTTGCATACTGTCACAATTTGGGGCCATATGGATCATAAACTCCTCTATGCATATTTCACTTGCAGACTACAAATGGCATTATCTCATCACAGAGAGGGGAGCAAGGAATACACTTAACTTAAATTTAGAAATTGTTCTTGTTACTGAATGTCAGATAAAGGTGAAGCTTTTAAATAGGAGTCTCCCTGATTTACTACCTTTAATGTGCACAGGAAGGGATGTGCAAAGCGCATCATTAGTGTGACAGGGTGAAAGGGGCAACATGTTTCTTCTGTTACAATGGAAAGAGGATGAATCTGGCACAGCTCTGATGTCAGAACCTCCATCACCTTTCTCACAGATGATGTAGATTTTAATTGTACTCTGGGCTGATTCTCATCGCACCAGCTCCTACGTGACATTGAGATAGATGAAGCCATTTGTTGGCATTATCAGAGCCAGCTGTGTGCTTGGCTGCAGCTACAGTAGGCATTATATCTCATGCATAATCCTCTCATTGAGAGAGGATCACAAGCATCTGAACCATATGGCAAATAATTTTATTATGATCAAAAAAAGGACTCTTGAAGCTAGTTAAACAGAAGAGTCCTTGAAATTCAATCAGAAGAGGTTTTTATTTTCATGTAGCATTATCATCTTAAATTAATTTTTAGCTCTGCCATCATCTGTGAAATACAGGAATTTTATTTTTCCCCGAAAGTAAGAAATTAATGTTTTAATTACAAGAAACAGCATGCAGAAGTGCATAGCTTGATTTTTTTTTTTGATGGCTGAAGAGTGCCTTGTAGGTGTTAACGTCTTTTTTGCTAATTATGTACTCCTATCGCTCAGAAGGCTGAATAGGAAGTAGGAAGTGCCTGACATTAAAAAAGCTGAAGAAGGGGAGAGAATCGCTCACAGTAAGCCATGGGAGTGCTGTCCTGATGTCTTAATGCCTTGCTTCCTGAGGGCTGGCAACTTGAGGGCTGCTGCCATTTCCTAGGGATGAAAGCACGTGGCTGTAGTAACAGCTCTGTTGTTCTTTATGCTGAACAAAAAAATTGTGTTTAATTAAGTCACTGCAAATGCATGAGGCAGAAGGAGAGGCTTCAGCTCTGTGCAGAGTTACTACTTCTGGGCAGCTGGGAGGGGATGTGGGCATCAGAGATAGTGGCAGGCAACCTTTTTGGCCTAAGAATGAGGGATAGCCACTCTCAACAGGATGAAGGTAGTGCTCCGAGGCCTGCTCCTGTTTCCTTTTGAGTGCAGAAGGAGAAAACTCATAGATACCTCTGCCTACCCTGGATGTAACAGGCGTTGTACTGAGAGGCAGGCAGCAGCTCGGGACAGGGGTCTGTGGCTGCTGGAGGTTGCTTTGTTAACTGGGAGGCAGCGGCTGCTGCTTCAGAGCTACAAAGGCAGAAAGCGATAACACAAAATTGCTCGACATGTGAATGGACCTCCCGCCTGCAGGGAAGGACGTGTCTGCTGGAGGCTTGGCCCAGGGGACCAAGCGGTGTCCGTGGGGTGCCCGGTGACAATACGCATGGCCTATCAGCAACTTTCATACCGCACTTACGGAACGTAAATAAAGGCTCGCCAGAGCCAAATGGCAACAGCTGCCTTATCTGGAGAATACCTTTTTTATTTGGTACCTCATTGACAAATAATAAAGCCTGTAATTGGGCTGTGGGAGGAATATAGCCATGTAATTTACAGGTCCCTTAATTTTCTAGTGCTGCATGCCTGAAGCAGCTTTGGGTTTGTTATTGCAGTCTCGTGAGTTAAGCCCAGGTCCTGGCTGAACTGCTAAAGAGCCATGAAATGTGCATCTTTATTCTTGCATTTAAAAAGTGTTTGTGTGCGTCTTGAGGGAAGAAGAGGAACAAGGGGAGGAATGCCTGTTTCTTCTGCAATAACGTGGTGATTAAGAAGCTGTGACTTCAGGTATTAAAATGAAAGTCAGCGAAAAACCCCGCAGCACAGCTATCACTCTGGAGGCTTCCCCTGCAAACCACCCATCAGTTTCAGCAGGATGTGAAGCAGAGCTGTGCTTGCTGAGCAGGCTAACAGGAAAGGATTGCCTTTGCTGCAGCAGCTGCTGAACTGAGACTTTCTGGATCATGAATGTATGTAAATATGTCCAACTGTTTGCCCTTCACACATCTTTGGCAAGTTTGGAGTAAAAAATATTGCACTGGTCCATTAGTTTGCTTGCCTATTACCACAGCAGATGCTGTTAAAAGCACTGAGATGTGTTTCTAGGCGAGCCTTCCTGTCTAGAAGAGGATAAAGGAATAAAGGCTAGAGGGGCCCCAGGTAGCATCTTGAAATGAATATAAAGCAAGCTTTGGCAGCAGGTTATACCATAGTCTCCATTGCAATTGGCAAAGGCACGGGGGTGGGTAGCTCTTCAGTCCATTAAGCAAAGCAGAAAATGGTTGTGGCCTTTCCCAGCTTCTGCATGTTTGTTCCTTTCTGAGCTCTCTGTCCAGCAGAATAACAGCTATTTTTGAGAGTTTGTATGGGTTTGATTCCTGACTGTATCTGCTGAGTGGCCAAAACGGCTGCGTTTGGATGCCATGCTATACTTCATAGGGATTTCACCGGCAATGAAGGTTGCATATAAATAATGGATGAAGAAGGGTGACAGGACCTGAACACTTGGGGCTTGACAGATTATCTTGTGATGTATTACAATTAGATATGCTTCAGTGTCACTTCATTTATTCAACTAGTAAGGCTGCATAACTCTTAGATCCATTTGGAGGTGGATTTATGAAGAGCCTTAGTGGTGTCCTCTCAAAGTTTGGAATTGATTTTTGAATATCCGTAGCAGCTTTCTAAATCACTTTGTTCATAACATGTATGTGATATTTTTTTTCTTTTTTAAGCAGTTGGGATTTTATTAACACACAGATGAGGGTTTTGTTTGTTTGTTTGTTTTTTGTTTCTTTTCTTTTTTTTTAATCTGTGGTTTGCTTACTCTGCTGAAGGCAGTTAATTGTTAGATGAGGGACCACTTTGTGTCACTTAGCTGATCAACAGATTAGATTGGCCTTTGGGAAGGCATTGTCCAGACTCGTTGTGCAAGAAGCTGGTAGCTAATAAGCCCCAGCCACCCTATACTAAATGGTATTACATAGAATCAGGACATCTAACAAATAGGAAATAAGATTAGCAATAATGCTGTATGCCTTCTTGCTTTTTAAGCAGTTGTAATGAAAAAGTCTGGCATGGAAAGATGCAGAATAAAATGTCATAGGAAACTTGAGAGCTTAGATCTGACTTTCTTGCAAGTGGAACCTCTCAGACCGTTGGGTTAAAGCAGAAAAGTGATTGTGCTATGATCTCTATAGCCGTCTAACCTACCTGAGTGCTTTAACTCTGGTTTTCTTTCAGATATGTTTCTCTTTGCCATAAACGCAGATGTAGAACATTTTGCACACATTAGATGTGTCCAGCCATTCCAGGCTGCCGTAGGCAGAACCTTTTCTTCTTTGAAGTCATCATTTACAAAATAAACTATATTTATTCACTTTGAGTATTTCTTGGCAAAGGGAGTGCGTGGGACAGCAGGTGGCCGCAGAACCCAGCAGAAGCTGCAGTCCTCCAGATAATCAGCAACGTCCCCCCCCCACCGCCTCCCACCCCAGCACGTGCCAGCCAGCAAACATATTACTCCATAGCAACCTCCTCGATCTTCAGATGGGAACTTAACATGATTTGAGGATAAATTACACTTACGGTGAAGCTGATCCAAGCCAACAAGGTTTTAGAGAATTTGCTTGTTCTTGTAAAAGCTGATGATAATTGATGGACGATTGGCTTGCAGGACCCTGACAGGCTGGTTGCCTGCCCTTTGCACTCTGCCAGTTCAAGCCTTACAAGTGTGAAATAGCCAATTACTGGAATACCTATTGAAAGTAATAGGCCAATGAGCAAATTGCTACTGTGGGACACTGTGGCGGTGTAGGTGGAAGGAAGCCAAGATAAAGTTCTGCTCTGAGCAGCTGCTCCCACCACAGCTTGATAATGCTATTGGATGACCGAGTGATGAGAGGAAGGTATTTCCCCATTCGAACTGCAAGTGTCCTGCCTTGTATTGACTTAAAGTTTATGATGCATGATACCGTCTTGTTACCCAGGTCCTAATTTGCAGAAATAAATCCTCCTTTTAAAAGGTAGTTAAATAGGTAATAGGGATAGTCACGGCCATAGATTTTGTGCAAAAGCATTAAATACAATTTTTGCTTGGAATGAAAAGTCATATAGTGTGCAGAGTGTTAATACTTGCCAGCCATTTGCTATTGACAGAACAATTTATCTTGATAAAGGACAGTGAAAAATTCCAATCTATTCACTGACATCACATTATCAGCAGTAATATATGACTGCATCTAAATATAAGGTTCAGATATGACACAGCTGAGGGGTTTCTGGTAATTTTCCTGTAAATATATTGTGTACTGGACAATGAAAAAATGTCGCTTTTACCATGTAATTGGATGACCTATTTTTATGTGAGATTTAAAGTTTTACTGTGTTTAATGGGATACACCATAATATTTCCTTTTTGGGTAACTTGTTTCTTTTTACAAGACTTTAGCAATAAAATGGGTATTACCAGGTTTGACAGAGCAGAAATAGCAGACAAAGAAAGAAGCTTAAATATTAGTCCGATGAAAGAAAGATTCTATGAACACAGAAACTTGACACAGGGAAAAAAGTCTATCTGAAAATGTTGTCATGAAAATGTCTGTTGTCAGTAGTTAGCTTAATTTAGATACCATGTCTCCTTTTTGCCAAGATGGGAATGTTCATTGGTAACTTCTAGGCATTTGCGTCCTAGCTTTCTTAGGAAAAAGATATGATTAGTAATTTTGAATTTGTATTAAAAACCTGGGTTATTTAATTCAAAATATATTAGGAAGAAAAGTGGGAAGTGGCAAGTAGCTTTGGAGGAGGAATTTCAAAAATAGTAGGCAAATTATTTTATACAGTCCATGATTCTGTAATAGGAAAACAACCATTGTGTAAAGGCCAGAAGTGTAAATGAAATCAGTGCCAGCATTCTGTATAATTCATTTTTTCAGTTGCCAGTCACTTGTTTGGTGCTGAAAAGAGAAATGACAAATGACATCTTTCTGTTTGCTTTGAATGTCCTATTAATAGGTACCAAGTCCATTTTAGATGGAAAGAATAGAAGACTGTTTCATATGACATGAATCAGTCTAAAAAGTAACATTATCACTTCAGTTGTGGCAAAGTGTAACAAAAATATATGGGCTAAAAATACAGACCTTCTGATCATGATTGTTTTATTACCTTTAACTACATGGTGTTTTTTTTTTTAAAACTGTATATTTAAAACTGCAAGGGAAAACTATCATCCATTTGTATTTTTCACACTGTATTTTCTTCTGAACATATCTGATTGCAAAACCACTTTGTATTCCAAGGTTATATTGACCACTTCCTCTGCACAAAGAAGAGAGTCTCTCTGCTTATCTCCTGTAAAGACAGTATGTATAACTCCATGAAGATTCCCACCAGAGGCATTTGTACTGTCCGAAGCTTTGAAAAAATTAACAGGAATGTGCGAGGCAGAGAGCGTTTCTAATGACTGCAGCAGTGAAAAAACTTGCTAAGGAAGACAACGTCTGAATTGTTCAATTTTCAAGGAATAATAATTCAAGGTGCAGAGGGTCCTATTAAGTTTTCATTTGTGGACTCTTCTGCATAGCTCAAGATTTTGTGGAGTTCAGCAGCCTTGTGGCAGTTAACCCCACCCTGGCTCCTGAGAAGGAGCGAAAATGTTATTTGCTCCATCTTCTTTTTCAGGTCTTTATTTTGCTTTCCAAATACTTGGCTGCTCTGGGAGGAGAAAGGGTCTGATACTAAACCGCAAATCATTTGTCCTTCCCCAGTAACTGTGCCTGTTGAGTGCTGTTTTATTGAGCAGCACTGATATCCCCAAATTAGAGCAATTCTTCTATCATTCCCTGGTTTGTTAACTTCTCTCTGTTGCTTCTCTGAGAAGTTATGAGCAGGAGCAGAAGCATCACGCTTGCCTGACTGCAGATCCAGTTGTGAATAGGGGCTCATACTTGGAAGGTTATCTACCCAACCATTAGAGTAGGACTTGCTTTCACTGAGGACATATATTCTTCAGAAATTGATGGCAGAGCTCTCAGCAGGAAGAGCTTCCTATTCTCTTCTGGTAAATGGATAGTTTGAGTACTCTGGAGATTTAAGAGGCTTTGCTGTATATCCTCCTCCTCCTCCATTTGTTAAAACTATGTGGCAGTTCAGTGTCAATGACATGACATTCAAGAAAGGAAATAAAGGCAGATCCATGTTAGTAGCCCTGTTGAATATTAGGAACAGAAAGAAAGGATCTCAGGAATTGTTCCAGCTGCTTGAGATCTCTCTCTCTTCTTTTTTTTTTTTAAGGACCATGTAATTATTTTTCATTTTTTCAGCTTCCTGGCACAGGCAAGAAAAATGGGCTGTGTACCCCTCAAATGAATGTCTAGGTACAACAAATCTGAGTCAGTTACTTTTTCCTGGTAAAACTTTGTGTCATCTTCAATGAAAAGACTTTTATGTCTGTCAGGGCACAAATTCTGCTATAAATCTGTTTGAAGAAATCATGAGGAACAGGCAACATCCTGCAAACAGTCCTGCAGGAAAAAAGGTGAGGAATTCCCTGGGCATTTTTGACCTGTGCAGGACAATGAATGCTGAAACTATTAGACATGGATAAATGTGGAATATCCTCAGTTGTGCATTTATGTGGTTATAAGAGCTTGGCCTTTAAAGACTTAATTCTGAAGTAGTACTGATAGTCCTGTGCTGGCATACTCTGCCATATTATATTATTTTCTCTCTCCTCTTTCTTGGGCTTTTATACATTTCATTCAAATTTGGCTTGACATTTGTCAGACAATTTTATTGAAAACATGACAAAAGGTGAAAGCAGATATATCATTATTTTGTTGTTATTTCTTCATCTTTCACTAAAATTGTTCTATTTAATCTCATAACCTTTGGAAATTGTGGAGTCACAGTGGAGCGTAGGCAGTGTGGTCTAAGAGAACTTCCTAGGGGGTCTTCCTAGCACGAGGAAGTTGCAAGGTAGTGAATCAGACCTCTCATTGTGAATGCATGAATTGATCATACAAATATCCCCATCATTTTGTAGGTTATCCATCGTGAGTGTGTGTATTCCATGCATGTGGCACCTGGAATGTCAGCTTCTCCCCTGCCTTCTTAGTGTAACACCACAGTGGTGTGTTAATGAGAAGCAACCACTTATGTGTGAAGGAAAAGTAAGCTGATGAATTACCAACAAATGTACTTCAAGCTGCTACAAAACACTCCCCTCGTGCTTTACAGGAGCACAACATGTGACAACGTTTCCTTCCGTTGCTGGAATTCAGGCATTTCTTTGCAAGAAGGGCAGGGCAACATGGTGCCTGCCAGGTCCAGGCTTACTGGGAGGCTGTGGGTACAGTGGTGGCTATCTTAATTTTTTTTAAGCTACCAAAAGCTCAAGAAGCACCATGAAATATAAATTGAAAATTTGATGTTATATTTATAGATGATGTTATATTTACATCTTTGTGAGCCATCCGAGTGAACAACAACTGCCCTGCAGTCTGTGTAAGTGAACTGATCACTCTGAAACAGCTGAACTAGGGCTGTTCCAGACCAACAATGCTAAAGAAGCTGCATCTCAGGGTTTGGTTTTTGTATTGTGGGAGGAGAAAGGAAGCTCACCTTCTCTATTTAAAAATCATAGTAAAATTTTCAGTGTCTGAAACAGGAAGATATTAGATTAGTTTATTAAAAGGGAGTGAAACTTGCTATAACATGAATGTGCACCTATCACTCGCTTATGGTGACAAACATGAATTTTTGCATTCATATCATGTTACAAGTATACCCAATTTGCTGCTCTAACTCACCACCACTTCATTTGCAACATTCATTTTTAACTGTCAGAAGTCTCACACACTTCTGTTCGTTTGATTCTTTCAGCCACATTAGTTTGAATGTAGCTACACTTACTCTCATTCTTTATTTTACCCATATTTATAATTTCACTCAGTTCCCTTGCATATTTGTTTGTTCGTTTTCCTTCATGGTATTAGGAACTTCCCCTGGTGTAGTACTGCCTACTTATGTCATTAACAGGGAGTTTCATTCCTCTTCTTGATACAAGTAAAAATGTCACTTAAAAATAATTATATATAATAATATAAAATGATATAAAGTTCTATTATGCCTACTACACATTTATTTTGTTGCTTGTTTTGTTTTTATGGCTTTTTGCCTTCATCCAGCTTTTTTTATTGCTAAGATTTGATCATGTTCAGGCCAGTTTCAAGATATTTTCCAGAGTTGTTTCATACCAGTGTCAGAAGTGGAGAAAGTTCCAGCTCCTCCTGCCTCAGCACAAGCGGGCCAGGCAGATGATTTCCTCCTGTTCCTCTCAGCCTTTATATCTGCACTTCCTTGAATCCTGTGATGAGGCTCCTCTAGATAAGCAAGAATGATGAAACGATTAGGCTTTATGCTGTATATAGAATTAGAGCAGGTGTTCATCAGCTGTGCCATTGCTGACAGACTGCTGTATCTTTGAATAGAAGGTCTGTCTCCACTAAAAAATATTTGCTGATTTTTAATGAAATTAATTGTAAACAGTCACTTGATACAGGATGATAGAATTTCATACTTGTTTGTGTATGTATTCAGATATGTATCACCCTCGATGTTAGTACTTGGCAACTGCCATCTTTTAAGGAGAAATATACCTGATATATAATGTAAATGTAAACCTGATAGAAATACTTCCTTTTGCATCTCATGAAATAGTTTAACTGTCCCACGTAGGTAAAGCAGCGTTTTCATAAGACTATCTAAATGTGGCAGTTAGCTTGGGAAATCTTTGCGTGCACACAAAAATTTAAATTTGTTAAGCATTTCTGGATGAAATAAAGCTGAAATCTGCATTCAGTAGCCTGAACCTAAAAGTGGCCTTTTGGAAAAGATAATGCCGACAGCAGCTGACTGTGCCATTAATGGGGTTGACTTGACTACCTTTAGGACTGAAGTGACCTTTTTGGAAGCTTCCAAGCAAGTATCTAAGCATCTCCTCCAACTCCAACAGTGTGTGCATCTATGTTACAGGTACCTTTACCTTTAAAACTTGCTGGAAGCTAACAATCTTGCACATCCTGCCTGAGCAAATTGGTTCAAGAGCTAATATAGAGATCGGAGGTTTGATTCCTCCTGCATTGAAAGGGAGAAGAGAGGCTCACAGTAAGAATTACACAAGGAGAATTAATCTGTTGAGTGGGTAACCAGACCTTTTCTTTTAACAGAGCCCTGTATTTGGAAGAGCTGGGCATGATAGATCGTTAAAGTACAACAGAAGGTACCAAGTAATAAAGAATTTTAAAAGATTAAAGAAATCCAGTAATTCAGCAGTTTGTACTTCAGTTACAAAATAGGGGCAGTAAATGTTGAATGGAGAAGTGACATTAAAAGCCCTCTTTATGGTCCAAAGTTGATTTGAATAGCATTAATTTACAATTGACAAATTGTGTCTTTTTCGTGTTGGTAATCCAACCATTTATTAAACTGCAAAAGCAATGGTAATTAAGTATTACGGCCCAAGGGTGCTACTATAGTTAGTTACAGCAGGGATGGGTGTGGAACAACTCACCTTAAAATGTTAGAATTCAAGCGCTTGCTCTTTTAGGGAGGAGGCCTGGAGATGCATGGTGCTGTGCTGCATTTTGTTCCTTTTCTTTTACCTACTGGATCCTTTTGCAAGGGAAGAGAGGGGCAGGGCGGGATGCTCTGTCTTTTCTCTGCTGCTGAATAGAGCATAACAAAACTGCCATTGCCTGCTGCTTTCCTTCTGCCGGCAAAGGGCAAGGGAAGCAGTGAGGCCTCCCTGGTCATCCTACCGTGGGTCTTCATTCAGCCATCACTCACAGCAGTGATGCGAAACAAGCCCCCAAGGGCCACTCACTGCCCTGCCCTGTGCTACCGCCCCAAATTGTTAGTCATAGAGCCAGCTATGGAGGCACGGTCTCTGCAAGGCTTCCCGTGCTGCTTTTCTTATGCCAGTGGTGGTGCGACCTCCTACCTGCACCGCCTTTCATGGGTGCCTCCCTGGCTTCCTATTCGTCATGTGCAGCATTTCCTGCAAATTCAGTCTACCTTGTGAAAACGGAGTATTTCAGGCACAGTCCACGCACTGAAACCTGCTGGGGCTGGAGGGAAGAGGAGGAAGAGGGAAGGATGTGCAGACACGCGTGAGCCTGCTGAATGAGCTGCTGTGCTGCGTGGCCAGCACGTGTTGTCTGAGCTGGCAACACTACTAATGTGTCTTTTTCTCACCAAAATATTTGGCTTTAGTATTAACTTACTTCACAGTCACAGAATCGCAGAATGGTTGAAGTTGGCGGGGACCTCTGGAGGCCATCTGGTCCAACCTCCTGCTCAAGCGGGGACACCCAGAGCAGGCTGCCCAGGACTATGTAGTGAGCATCTTTTTAGGTGTCAGCTTTCCAGAGGAGCTTCAGTTCTTGGCTTGGCTGAACACACAGGGAGACCTATGTCCAAGGGTCCCTCTGCACCCCCTGCGTGCTGTGCGCCTGCTGCTTTGGCTGGGGGGAACAAGTATTTGTTTCGCTATAAACAAGTGTACCAGTGGGAACAACCACCTCCCGTTTATTTACGAGGACTCTTCATCGCTGAGCTGCTTTGTTTGACCCCAAGCGTGATTCCTAAATAGAAATAAGAAGTCTGATGTCAACTTGGGTAGTAAAGAAAGTTTCACAACATGGCATTTATGTCTTCTCCTAATAATTACCCATGGGCTTCATGTGCAGTTTAAAGTGTCAGGGATCAGTATTGTAATTTCCATCCCTTTCATGCTAGCACAGAAGCCCCTGTCTCTCATTAAAATTCACTGCTTGTCTGCCGCATATTTCTTGCACTTCCACCTGTTATGTCACCCAGACTTCTGATAGAAACTTATTTGGATAATGTCTGCAAGCAAAGAATTTTCCCCGAAAAGGTTGAAGATGGAGACACTCTGTCAGGACCTGACAGGTGTAAATTTCTTAATGTATGAGGAGTATATGAAAATACAAATCATCACTGAGAGCCAGCCTGAAGCAGACTGAAAAGCTGTCATAAGCAATTTTCAAAAAGTATGAGTTATTTGGTTCTCTTCCAGGAGGAACAACTCCACAGGCATAAATTTGTGAATGGTACTTGACAATCTTAACAAGTCCTTCTCTCCCAGAGCTGAGCGTGTGACAGACATGTGATAGGGACAGCGTGCTCTTCTCTGTTCTCCAGCAGTGAAGGAGCTGACATGATAATCAGGGGATGGATCCTGCTTTAGCGAACAGGAGGCGTGCCTACACTGAAGCAAATTTCAAGGAACTGATTAATCTGACAGAGTGGCCATGTTGGAGCTGATTATTTGCCAAAAGACATTTTATAGATCCACTTCGTTTCCATTTACTGAGAGCAATGATAGGAAAGGAAATAGCGGATTCCTTGTGACAGGCACCTTGGCTATTTTGTGTGCTCCTGGGCTTGTACATTTTTACTTTGGGCATGTTGAAAGATCATTGCTAACTGGATGGGCCTATTCACTGGTGTATGGAAATGGACTTTAAGAAGGGTTGTGCTTGATTGGCAAATCAGTTCTAATTGAATAAATGTCAAGGTCAAAACAAACAAGTGATGAAGACGAGAAAGCCCTGGAGTGGTATCTGCTTCAAATCATATTAAAGGCTGTTCAGTAGCAAAGTGCTTCAGGGGGACTATGCAAAATTAAAGAGCAATGGAGTTCCTGCACAGTTTTAAACCAGAAATATCTGTGTCTGTTTCCACAACTGAAATTGAACACTGGTGCTTAGGAAATGTCCTGATTGAGATGGCAAAATTCTTTGCTCTCTGCATTTGAGTGGGCTATAGCATATGAGGTGACAGGTTTCTGACAGGTAGGAGGACAAATGGCACACCCTCGCACTGGGGGCCACGATGGAGTGCCACAGCGGCACTCTCTCAGATCCCAGGGAACTGGGTATGACTGAAATGATGAACGTCTTATTGTGGCAGTTGTGGGCATATATTCAATAATGGAAGCTTGTTACAGCATTTTACATAAATATGGTCCTGAATCCTAGAAGGGTCCTTTATAAGGATCTGTATCTTTTTTTTTTTTTTTTGGCAGTGTGAAACTTGCGTGTAAATAGACTACAAGAGACATCTAGGTGTTTTTCTGATTCTCTTACCTCTTCACTAATTTTCACTGATGACTGTGGCTCCCATGTAAACTAGAAGTGTAGGTGAATATAAAAAAGTATGATGCAGAGACCAGCAAACTCCCTGTATCAACATGGCTTGCTTTAAATTCAGTATGATGAGTCACAGTCTGTCAATACCTGCAGAGCGTGTGTTTTTCAATGTCAAGTCTAAATATTATAAAATATCAATACAGCAGCTGCCTTAAATCATTGCAGAGGGGACAAGAGCAAACACTGATTTGTTTTAAGTAGAATATAAATTTGCAGTTTAAAGTAGTATTGGAATGTTGTCTACGGATTTACCACTCTTATTTTCTTAAGCAACTAATTATTATGGTGTGGTTTCAAAGTCATTTAGGCACTTAGACTTATGTTTAAAGTCCAGGAGGAACTGTTCAACTACTTAAGAAAGTTAGGGTATGTTTCTGAGCCTTTACCTAAAATTGTTGCAAAAATTAGATTTCTGATATCCAAAGGGAGATTTTTTTTTTAATCATGCCTCTATTCTCCATGTTTTTTTTTTTTCATTTGTTTATTATTATTATTATGGAGGTCATCTACTTAAAGTCATGATATCAAGATCAAATTATTTAAGAGTGAATAATATCTATCAGCCTTGTGATGTGTCCTTAATGGTTGATGTTAGTAACAATAACAAGTCTTTAGTGCTTTTCCAGTCAGAGAAGAACTACTTTGTATAATTTTGTTGCAGTGGTGGCAAGTATGTGAAGAGATGCATGTGCTTCATATGAAAGAATTTAGTCATAAATCTACTTTCTTGAGGTGATGTAATGGATCAGTTCAACCTTGACTTCTTTGTTTTTAATTTATTGTTCTGAAGCTGGTTAATCATTTGGGTGCCTCTGTCCATACGAGAAAATGAGAGAGTTTTCAGCTATCCGATAGTCCAGCTTTAGGATTCTATTTGACATTATTTTTATCTTTACACAAAATGTTGAAAATGAAATGTCATCATTCAATTTCTGTATGACTCTCAAGACTAGGTAAAATGCCACAGAAACAGAACTCAGTTATTAGGAAAATGCTCCATATCTTCTGATGGGAAAGCATTGAATACTTTTAAATTATTACTGAGAATTGCAAACACCCACACAAATGTATAGTTATCCAGAATGTAGGAAATAAAACTGATGCAGCTGACATATTTTAAGTTATTTTTGCCATGTGCACTGCAGTGTTCTGGTGTACTGAATGCAAACTGCCTTGGGGTGCATCCCGAACAATCTGAGTAGCTCCTTACTGCTTGCAAGGGAGTGTTAGAGTTTGCTGGTCTTGTGCAGCATTTGCCATTGCATGTGGTAGTGAACTTTGTTTCAAAAACATGCCTGATGACAGATATAAATTTCATTTTGAGAATTGGCATGCCAGCACTCTTGTGCGACACTGCAGCATGGTGAGGGAAAGCTTCTCATCGTGACTAATTGTTTGTGAGATTGGTTTCCCCTCATAGCAGCATTTGGCCTTCATTAGTCAGAGTCTACTTGTTGCAAACATGCTATGGAGAGAAGATTGCCAGGTTTTAATAGCTTAGGTGTTGTTATTGTTTAGAATAGTTTATATTTTCCAAAATATCTGTAAGGTATTGCACCTATTTTGTTCCTGTTTTCAGGTATTTTCATGCCTAATTTGGTCATAAAGGAAAACTGTTTATCAAATGTGTGAAAATGACTGCTGCTCCTACTGTATCTTTTGAAGGTAATTTCTACCACTGTAACAAACCAGAATCAAAGTGACTAATCAGTTATAAGCCAGTACTCATTAACTTGCACTAAATTATTTTCTTTTGGCATATAAAATAGCCACTTTTCCACCCTTAATTAGAATTTGGTCTAATAGGATTAACAAGTCAAGCTGGGGGGGAAATGCCCTACTTAATTGCTTTTAGAATGGAGTAATTTTTTTAACAGCAGATTGGATTTGCTATTTGTGTTATAACAAAAATGTGCCTCGTGAGCAAATGTATTCTTTTTGTTTTCCAAGCTTACTGAAATTGCCCATAGCAAAATAAGTTTGACTGGTGTATCTTTAAACAAGTGTGTTCGTACAGTATTACGGTGAATGAAGACTGTGATCAGGATTTTAAAATGGAAGGGTTTGAGGGAAGTAGCCATTCACTTTTTTCATTCACTTTTCAGTGTCATAATCAAATGAGATCATTTTAAGTCAAGTGAAAAAGGGATATTCCTTAGCATCCATCTTCTCAACACAGCAGTGTATTTTTTTTTTTTCTACTTACATCTTCAGGAACACACTAAATTTCTCTTTTGAAAGTTGTTCTCCAGGCATTTTTTCTCTATTAAATTAGAAAAGCATAATCAAATTACTATTTTCTTTCATATCCTTCAAACTATTACTCCTAAAAAGTTTGTTGAGCAGGGATAGTTAGTGTGTCTCTCTCCAAGCCAGATCCAGTAATGGCTTTCTCGCTTGCTTTGGCCCATGAATGGCTGGACCCAGAAGTACTCCTCAAGACAGGAACAGCATAATTCATGCTACATGAACCCAAAGGGCAAATATCACAGAGTCTATAAATATTTGGAAGGGTTTTCTTGCTGCCAGTCAATACCCTGATGAGCAGCTTGCTGCAGTTCTGTTTATGCATAGCTAAAAATACTGGAGTTGATCCCCTGCTCTCTAGGACAC
This sequence comes from Chauna torquata, assembly GCA_013399475.1. Taxonomy (NCBI): domain Eukaryota; kingdom Metazoa; phylum Chordata; class Aves; order Anseriformes; family Anhimidae; genus Chauna; species Chauna torquata. The sequence continues at coordinate 275,619 of VXAL01018940.1, forward strand.
TGGCTGTGAGGTGCCAGCACTGATTGTGGTTAAGGCTAGTAGTTAGGTTGTTTCATTTTGTTAAGTTTTTGTTGTACTCTCTTAGACAATTTTTGTAGTATAAATCAATAAAGTAATGACCGTTTCCCTGGAGATCCCACAAATAAGAAATATGGTTATGCTGAGGCTTGACAGTTTTGCTCTTTTCCAAATGTTTTCTTTTTTCTTTATCCACAGTTTGAGTCCTTTCTTTTAAGTAACAGTGTATAAGGACAGCATGAAGAAACAAAACAAACATCCTCCCCCCAGGAAATTTCGGTCTTTTCAACTCTTTGTGGAGCCTGTCTTCCACCTTGTAGTCTTTCACATTTTTTGTCATGATATGAGAATTCATATGAAATAAGAAATTCTTAAAAAGAATTAAAATCTTTAAGGTTGAAGCATTTATGATAAGGTGGAGAAGTGTATTTTGTCTCTGGAGCAAATTTGCTAAAGCCAGTGATAGCTTGCGTTTTCTGCTGCTACTCATCACTCTACAGCAATCCTAAAGCTGGCAAAGATCTTTTGATTCTCAGTCAGGAGAGCGAACCCAGTCCATGTGTCTGCTCTGTCCTTGGCCTCTTTGCTGACACTGCCAACAAGGTTATTGAATGAAGTGGTGTGATTTTAATGATGCAAACACCTGCCCAGTAGGAACTGGACTGAGACTACCAGCTTGTTTCAGATAGGCCATTGAACAGCTGTCTCGTCATAATAATGTTTGGTCATGACCAACTGGGGTTGAATTCAAGTCTGTGACCTACAGGTGAAGGGCTTTGTAGCCATTACCTGTGCCTTCAACCATCAAGCCATTTAAACACCTTCAGAAGGAACACATCTTGAAAATCTGGTTGGGAAGAGAGAAAAGGAGAGGATTTTGCCCCCAGAAAATTGTCACCTCTCCTCTCAATTGAAAAATCCATAGATTTGACACTGGTTTTGTATTTGCATGAGAAATTTGAGAAAAGCCAGGTGATATCAATGATGTCTGTGGGCCAGATAGGCGCTCACAGTTCTGTCACGGTAGTACTCAGAGGTGGTGCGGTATTATGCCATTAGATGCATCCTTTTCAGCTTGATCTTCACATACTTGAATTTCTCTCGGTGTAAAAAGAAGAGCATATTGACACAGTGTCTTTGTTTCATGTATATCCTGAATCTGCAGTTTTGTAGCAGCTTTCCAGTCCCTATTGTGCATTTAACTTAGATGTGACAGAAACCATAGAATGGTTTTGTAATGGATATTATCTGTGCTCTTGGTCCCTGAAATGCCTTTTGGATGGGCTAATATCAGCAAAATTTTAGTGGGTAGTCAGGGAATTATATAAACATGTAATTGGACTTCATGAGAAATTGTTGACTAATACCCTTCTGATGGTACCTTGGTATCGTCTATGGCTGAGTAATCTGTGTAAAGTGATTTGCATCACAGCCGAGTTAGCGTCAAGGGTATACTTTGGACAGAAGGCACACTTTAGAAATTAGGATCTCCATTTTTTTTTTTCCATGTGAAAATACACTACATATGCTCCCTGTTTTTCTGAGGGACTATCACACAGCCCTAAAACATTTACAGCTTTGCTTATGCTAGAAGGAGGGGATGAGAGGAGAGGAAATATGGCAGTGGGGGCTGGTGGCAGCGTGAAGCTGCAGCCCTCCATGTGCTTTCAGTGCCTGGTTTGTCGCTTCATGCAGTACAGCGTAGATGAGGCTCATTGAGAGCCAGCTCTAATTGAAGCTGTCCAATAAAAGTTATGAGCAGATGTGGCTGTACCAGGAATATATTTTTTTAATGAAGTTAAAAATATTTTAAGACCTAAAGTATTTCTGACCAGAAACAAGATTCTTGGCACAGACTGAGCACTTAAGCTTCATCCCAGAAATTTATCTCAGTTTTCTCACTCTGTTCTTAGTCTTCAGTTTCTCCTGAGGATCTGGTCATTACTTACCCTCATTAATACTGCTTGCTTCAAAAAGCTTTATTTGCTGTCGTTTTCCATCTCAAAATAAAACCTGTAGTTTAGGATAGATTTTTATTGGAGAGTGGAGGAAAAAAGTCTCTCTCTTGTTAAAGATATCAGGAAATATTTGGCACATTTTTAAACCTATATTTTCATAATGGGGCCTTCTTTAACTCTCCTAGGTGTACTTTTGTGCCTTCAGTTGTGATAACTTGATGCCTGTTGGAAACTGAGTTACATTTCAATAACCCTCTTCCTACCACATACTCACATGTAAGGTGGCACAGGTGTGTGGTGAAGAGCAGTTACCAGCCTGGACACCAAAAACAGGTAAAGGAGCTATAGCTTTGTGGTAGCTCACTGCAAGGAGACAGAGCTTCTCGGTCTGTTCTTCTGAGAAAATCCCCTTCTTGTAATTATGTTTCTGAAAAACTGACCAGTGAATTAAACCATGGGTGACTCAGTTTAAGTGAAAGAACCTACCATTACTCCTAGTTTTGGATTCATTTATAATTCTATTTTTGACTGAAGCAGCTTTCTTTGGGAGTCAGAAACTCAGACAGGAGATGTTTTCTAGAATGATCAGAAAAGTTGGACAAACGTGATGGTGCTTGGAAAAGGTCAGTAGCGGAATTTTATTTTAGGCTATTTGGGCTGTGTCCTACTAGCAGAAAGAGGGCTTAGAAGAAAGCGAGAATCATGACTTGAAGGTGAAGAAGGTCTATAATGGAAACAAAGCTTGAGCAGGTATTCCAGAGGTGTAACTCTTCTCTGTGCTTTGCTTTTTGTTTGATCTGAGCCTTTGCAACATCCCTGCTGTGTTGTTTTGATGTGGAGTTGCGGTTCTGCACCCGGGCAGAGCGGCGCTCCGCAGGGAGCATCGCTGGCGGATTCCTCCCCGGGCAGGGGGACGCCGTGGGGCAGGGGCAGGTGGGCTGCTGTGGGGCGAGGGGAGGGAGGTGTAGCCATGCTTTGAACTGTGAGGGTGCCTGTGAATGAAGAAACCGTTCTGTACAAAAACCTATTTTATTATGATAAAAAAAGAGAGAAGTGAGAAGTTCACCCTATCCCTGCAACAGAAGTGGCATGTTGGCAAGAAGTGATCTAACCTTTAGCAGTGCAAAGCGACGGCTGATTTGTGAGGGTGGTTCCTCCTCGGCTTAATCAGCAGTGCGTCCTGATGCAGAACTTGCATTCCCGTGGATTCAGTGCTGTCAGACCTGTTAATTTATCTTACAGAGATCAACATGGTCTTGGGCAGAAGCGCTGTGCCCTGCCACAGACAGGGCACCCTGCCGGGGGCTGCGGGCTGGGGCAGCACCGGCGTACCCTGCTCTGGAGGCACGGGCTGCGGGGTGGAGGCACAGAGCAGGGGCTGGGTAGGGCCAGGGAGCGCTCAGCCCTGCCTCTTGCAGCTTCCTCCACTTTCCACAGGCATAAGGTAGGAAGCAAGGAGTGGTTTTGTAGCTGAATTCTCAGCAAAGGCTTCTTTGTCATAAGCACCGTCAAACAGCCTCGTTGCCACAGCAACCCCGGCTAGATAACCCATTTGGGAAAATACATGTAGGACCTAACACTCTATCATCTGTCATTCAATAATTTCATGTTCATAATAACTAGGAAATCAATGACCATCCTCCGAGACAGTTTGTTGAGAGGGTACGCGTGCCGCTGGCAGCGCGCAGCCCACGGTCGTCTCAGCTTGCAGGGATGCTCATGCCTGCCAAGGAGCGCGGGGTGCCGCTGGCTTGTTCGGACCGGCTCAAAGATTAAGGACAGGTCAAGGTTTGCGATCAGAGTAACCTGTGCAGTGGACACACGTGGGAGAGAAAAGCAAATGGCTTATAAAGTAGTTATTACAATGTGAGGAAACAAAGGTTTAGGTAGAATTAGCATTTCACGTTTTAAAATACCGAGAGAAACTATGTGCTCAAGTTATCGCATGGCCAGCATGAACAAATTCAGTAACTTCAAGGCATTTTTTCTTATCTTGGCTTTCTAATTAAACTGCTTATCATCATAAAGGCTGTGTTACCTGCATGTTATGTATTGAATATAAAGCAATCATGGAACAGTAATTAAAATTCTTAAACATGCGCCTGTTGACTTTACATACAATTAGTTTACTGCAGTGTGTCATTTATTAATAGCGCAAGTTTTCAAAATTGAGCCCCTGGTTGGCTATGCAGGGAGAGATGTATTTAGTAATTACTTAGGCAATGTTTATCCATTTTGAAAAAAAAAAAGCACTAATATAATAGCTCTAGAAAGTAATGCTGTAAATAAAAACCATGTTAAATTGAGGCTTGGGGAGAAAGAAGGAGTTCTTGCTGGTTGGGGTGTTACACAAATGAAGAAAAGGTAAAGCCTTATCACTCTATAAACAGTATTTGAAAGATGCTTATTCTCATAATTTGCAACAGGAGTTTACTTTTTCATTTTAAAATGATTTTGAAGCACAAAGACAAGGTGGCTCTTTTCCAGCTGGCTGTTTCAGCACGTTTTAGATCCAATTAGCACATCGTGCAGGGCAGATGCACGTGGGGCCATGGGCCGAAGCTTTGAGTACAGACTTTTGGTTTGTGCTGAGGAATCCGATGTGGTGAATTCGATTTATGGTTTTCTGTGAAGAGGACATGCCTCATGAAGGGAAATCTGTGGCCCACTCTGCAAATGTAGTAGTCAGGTGAGGTGATGATACCTGATGTATTAGCATAGGAAATGAGAAGGCAGTGCAATCCTTCTCATTTCATACCCAGAGGTCAAACTGAGAGCTTTCAGGGTGGTGACTTCAAGCTCTTCATCATATAATGCTGCTCTGTGTTTTCTCAGATAAGCATTTGCTTTAACAGTTTTGAAAACTTATTTGATAATAGTGCATCTGATTACACTCAGTCTGTGATTTCGGCATAAAGTGTTTTCAGTTGTTCAAATCAGCAGAAACACTTGGAAGTCCTATTTCCTGGGTCAGAGCTGTGTTAGTTGTCTCAAAAACGGTGTGTTTCATTCATCCATTTGCACTGCAAGTTTTGGATTCATGTATCAGGTGTGGAAAAATGAGTTCCTGGAACAGTTCTGTCTGAAAGTGGGTGAAGAAACCTTTTCTTTTTGGTGTTCTTCAACATAGTGGATTCAGAAGAAGGTGACGGGTTCAGAAGATGCATCTTCATCTGAAGACATCACGGCCCAGCTATGGAGAAACCCAGAACTCAGTTTAGTCAGAGGAGCAGTAGAGATTTAATTGTGAGAGATCTGATGTAGGACTCCCTGAAAGAAACAGATGTTAAGGAGATGTGTGAATGAGATACGAGAGGAAGTTTGGCATAGAAGAAATAGAAATTTATCCTAAAATTATAGAGCTTCATCAACAGCAGCAGAGAGGTGCAAGTGGAAGAATTAAGTTGGACATGGAAAGAAAGGGCTGTGGGAGGAGGAGCAATGCTAGGAGAGAGTGGCAGATGAGGTTTGAATGTCACAAGTCTCTAGTGGTGAAGATGTCCATCTTGAATGGGAAGTGATTAAAAAAAAAAAAAGTGATCTCAGCAAAACTACTCAAAATGGAAGTATTCAATCAACAGCAGACAGGATTGATGACAGTCAAGCTGTGATGTGGCTCAGCCCTTCAAGGGGTGTTTTTTGATTCCATATAGAGAAACAATCTGGACAATGCGGAGGGGGCACCAAAGGAGTTTGCAGTAGACCCACCACTAAAGAGAAGTGAGAAACTGTCCTTGGGAAAAGTATATCAAAATAACAAGCTAAAAGGAAGGAATAGGAGTGGATGGCTGGAGAGGAAGCAAATAGTGCTTGAAGTGGCACAAGTAACTTTTCACACCCTGTCCAAGTAGCAATCCTTGAGGTTGTCGGTTTTGTATAGGAAGTAATCTTCTCCTGTCTCACAAAGACAGCCTTGCTTCTTTGTGTGCAGGGCTGTTAGGTACCTCCTGCAGAGGAAACGCTCCTCACGGCCTCTCCAGTTACCTCCCCTAGCACTGGGGTGCTTGTCAAGGGAAAGGCTGCCTTGTGTGTGCAGATATGTTCTGCTGTGTTATTAGTTCATAACTTTTATTCAGATTATTAAAAAAATGCAGGGAAGAAGTAAGAAAATTCATTTATTCACCTGTACAAATGGAATTGGCAGCTTCCATTACTTCCTGTGGGGATTCTCACATTTACTTTGTGTGGACTTGAAGGAAGGCGTTCTAGAGATATGGATGCATTTATTATTTATTGGTTAGGTCTTGTGCTTCCCCCCAGCATTTGTCAGTAGCTGCTATTTTCTGTCACCCACTGGAAGATGGAAAGGATGAGAATTTGCAAGAGCGCTGAGGGAGCACGAACTGTGACTGCCTCTTCCATACTTAATGCGAGTGGATAAATACACAACATCAGTTTCCAGTGCTGGCGCTCATTTCAGCCCTGTGAGTCCTCCTTCCCTCTCCTCCTTCCCCCGCCTCTCTTAATAGAAGAGGAAAGCAAAGAGGAAGTTGTAACGTGACATTCCCTGTGTGTTGCAGGGGATAAATATTGCCTCCCCTGGTGCTGCTTTGATGAATCTATTTTTAGTTGGGGGTTAGATCAGTGAAGCTTGCGCTGGGGAGTGTGAAATAGCATTGATCAGGCTGACTTCTGAAGCAGGGTGAAAGACAAAAAGAAAAAAAAAATCAATTAAGCCTGCGACCCAGGCATCCTGGGTTGTTTTGCTGTGCGCAGGAGAGCAGGCGTGCAGCTGTTGCTTGCATTAGCTCCCGAGCCGGGACCGTCCCAAGGAGCACTCCTAGCAAATCTCCTCTGTGGCCTCCTGCCCAGCAATGGGGGTTATTTTAGAGTTCAGCTCCTGGAAGGATGTGTAAGATGGAGAAATTTTGAAACTAATGATGAAGGGTAATCAGGCACAGAATACTTGGGAAGGAGCAGGACATTGTGGACAAAAGCAGTAAAGTTCAGTGTAGTGAATGGACGAACGGGGAAACAAATGCAGAGTTATGGTGGGGCACAGAATTTAATCTGGGCATAGGAGACAAGAAGATAAGGAGCACCATATACAAAAGTGAAATTTCACTATACCATAAAGGAAGGAGAGGAGAAAATGAGATAAAACTGCATACGTTTGTGCTACCAGCAGGAAGTTACTGCCAGTTTTGTTGTATGTATTCTATGTGGCTTATTATAAGAGCCACCTGCAAAGTTTTTTTTTTAAATTGTGTTTAATGTCACACTGTTTTTGATTCTTTGCAAGGTACACAAAGAGATCTTGAAATTGTTTTGTTATCCCAAACAATTGCTGAAATTCCCTAGATTGCATCCTCTCCTGTGCTATTGCTCTTCTGTCACCCCGCTTGGTGTTGGGCGGCTCCCCCAGCATTAAGCTTCTTGGTGCTTTGTACACTTGTACTAAATTTTGGCAATTATTTGTAGTATTTCAGTATTATGAACTGCTAGATTTCTCTGTTATTCACACATTTGTAAAATGATGATAAAATTACCTGACATTGTAAAGTACTTTGATATTGCTGTATGAAAAGTTCTGTATGAAACTTGACTTCCATCGTCATATAAATAGTTTACTGACAAGTATGTAGAAGGTTTTTTTATAGAAGCTAAGATTTAATAGTTAAAAGCAATGTGCTTTACTTGCTCAGAATTGTTTGGTCTTCTGCTTGTGCCTAAAGTGATAAAAAGTATTTTCAAATAGAAATAGACCTTTATATAAATTGTTCTCCTCTAACAGTAGTACAGACAGAGCTTAGTCAAACTTGCTGAGGATGACAGTGTTTCAAGATCTTTTCTCCTCGTCCTTATTTTATCACTTAACTTGCCATTAGGATAGCATATGTTTGGAAAAGCGCCTAAATGATTAATTTTATCAGTTGAATTGTGACCTTTTGTGAAGTGTTTATATGATGAACTACATTAGGAAGTAGAAAGATGGCAGAAGCACCTTCTGCATTCCTTGCTAGTCATACAGACACCTGGTCATTTCACACAGTGGTTATGATGTGGTCATAGCTGTGTCTGCAACCTGTTGTCTGGTGTTCGATATGCATATCTTTCATAACTTAAAAGGAAGAAGACACCCTGTAATCAGAGAAATTAGCAGCTCATTGAAAGTTTGTGGTCAGCTGGTATTGCCTTTTCCTTTGAGCTCAACTAGAATGCAGGTATGTTTATGAGTTTTGCTAAGAAGGCCAAGAGAAGCTAATTTAATTTGAATTTCTGACAGGTTTCCAGGAGACGTAATCAGTGAAGTTGTCAGGATTACTGTATAAGACTCGTGTAATTTTTTACAGCAAACATGAGCCCATCCTGACTTAGGTTCTGAATGCCTTATATCAGGAACGTACTGACACCTTTTAGTCTCTCTGGTGCTTTAGTCTTTGTGCAGGAGAGCTCTTGAGTGCATGCTTATGACTTGTTGAGAAAAATAGCTCTTAAGGATGCTTTACTAAATTCTCACCGAGGTTTGATCAGTTTCTTTGAATGTATCACTAAGTTTCCTGCCTTAGCTGTTCCAAACACCATCTTAGATGGGAAGTATGCTGAAGTAGAGTTTTTTCACAATTTTTATTCAAACAGAAAGTAGGAGTGATTCTTAAAAAGAAAAAAAAAAAAAAAACACGGACACAAAAACCTCTTGTGTAAGAACAAGAAAAACTTGTTCTTACAAGATAACCTAGTTCCGAGGAATTAGTAGCATCCAAACTTTTGGGTAGCTAATATATCTGAATTTGTAGTTCACATTTCTGGCTTGAGGTGGGACTTTCTCTTGTTTTCCCTGAGCTGACAATGTTGTTGCTCAGTGCATGCTAAATTATGTTTCCTAATTTATGTGACCATCACTATTCGAATCCCTAAAGCACTAGCCTAAATCCCTGAAAGCCTCTACTGCAGGGAAAGAGAGCAACTTTACAGTTTCTGGCTAGTCACTCCAGTGACACAGTGAGGTCACTGTTGAGGCATTAACTTTTTAAGAAGACTACAGAAATATGTCTGCTATATGCAGGTAGTGTTTAACCGTAGTAAATTTGTTGTCACTTGCTAGAAGTCAATCACTCTTTCAGAAATTTGTGGTTCAGTAGCTGGGGGAGAAAAAGCATTGTTTGCCATAGCAACCTTAACATCCAGATACAGTATGTCTGCCAGTTTTGCGAGGGCTAATTTATCATGTAAAGTATATGCTGCGTATGTCACATTTTACTGTCTGTTCATTTGTTTTGATAATCAAGATCTTGACAGATTTGTCCCACATGGTAGGATTTATAGTAAGGATTTCTCATCACTGAATTAGGTTAATACATATAATCCTAGCGTCCTGCACAAGAACTTGATAGAAATGAAGGAGATTCAGCCTAGATGTGAAGGTCTTGAAGAAAAAAAAAAAACAACCCTTCTCCTCAATCCATTATTCTGCTTGGTTTTTTTATTTTGTTTTATTTATATATTTATTTATTTGGCTGTGATTTGTTTCATATCTTTACAGGAGCAATCACAGAGAAGAGGATAAGCATTGACTTTGAGAAGGTTAAATATTTCCCCTGCTACTAAAAGATCATTCTCTCTCTGGTTTTTTTTTTTTTTTAAGGTGTGGAGTGTAATTCTGTAAAAATGAAACATAAGTGAGTTTTGGAAATGTGCAGCTTATCCCTCCAGTGTACACGCTCACATACATGCCTCCTGTAGTTTGAAGCCTGATAAGTAAATTCATTTTTCACAGATGTCACTTTCTCCCCTGTGGTAAATGACAGAATCCTTCTCTCCTTTCCGAAGACAAAGAGTTGAAAATGTGGGGGCTGACTCCTTATGGACTGAGAGAAACATGGACAGATTTATCCGCAGGAGATGCCTACCTGGCCTGAAGCACGTTGTTTTTCCTTTTGAAGTTAAATGATTTGGTAGTACTAAAATTGTCTTTGGAGTACATGAGATTGGGTTTATCCATTTTTATATTACAGCGGAGTGCTTTGGTCTGAGTGGGCAAGTGGATGGGTAGGTGTGGGGACACAGGGAAGGTAAGTGTCCGTGTGTGAGCACCTTTAAACTCTTACAAATGTAACTAAATCATCTGGCTTGCTAGAGCAGCAGATAAAGGTTGAGCAAGTGACCTTGAGCTTTTTGAGATAGAGAACACCAAAGAATATCTCCTAAAATACCTATCTTGCAAGGACATAATCTTATAATTTTTAAGAAATAGCATTGACTGCTTTTGGTAATGTGTAAGGGTACCAAGGGCACACGCTGTGCTATTGGACAAAGAAGGGTGGACATTGCCTAGTAAGTAAATACATTCAATTATATGTAAGGAGACTTCCCTTTTTCCAGCCCTAGGACTGGAGAGGGCATCAGTGGAGAATTATAAAGCAGAGATTCTTTGAGCAGGAGATGTTTGTTTCATTTCTCATCGTATTTCTCTGTTCTAGACTATGCTTTATCTTTATTTATGACTGATATTGACAACCAAAATACACTCAGGGCTCAGGTGTGTATTTCAACAGAAGCATATTTTGAAATCCAAAACTTCAGGGAGATAGTGTTTTCACGGTGCGAAAACTTAATTGGAAAGGATTTTCATCGCAGATGAATTGTGCTTGTGTTGCTACTTTTCCATCTATTAATACTTAGTGGTGAAGGACACTGAGGGGTTCATCTTCAGAATACACTGGTTTCTTTTAACTGCTTCTATCTTGGTAAAGTGAATGAGAGCCAGGCCTCTAAAATTCCTGCTTCCCACCTCAAGCTTTCTTTTAAGTGATGTTAATGTTCATAGAGTTTCTGATGATTGCAGTACCAAATACTAGTTAAGCAGTTCACTTTAACTGGAACCATTCTTTGACTGTAATGTGACTGAATGCTTTTCCTATACTGTACATAGGCCTTTGGCTATTTTTCTCGAGTAGATTTAGTCATTAGGAAGCTATATTCAAAAAGATGCACCTGTCCAGAGGTCTCAGGGAAGCCGGCAGTACCAGGATGCTGCAGTGAGGCTGAAGGGGAGCAGCAGCTCTGGCAGGGATGTCACCACTGTCGGGTAGCAAGGGCCAGGCTGGCACCCACTCCCTAAAACTACCAACCTGTGACAGATCTCCCCTCTGAAGCTGACAAGCTCCTTGGTTTGGCTGTTTGTTCTGGGAGGAAAGGGAAGATTTCAGATTAAGGATCTGAAATTTTGTTCAGAGATAAAGCAGGATTTGCTATGCTAATTTCTGTTCTGCAGGAAATCAAAATACAAGAAAAAGAGGCGTTGTTAATCGGGGTTCATTTGTTTGCGTCCGTGTGGCTCTGCGTGAGTTTCTTCACCCTTCCCGCCTCCGTACACCTGAACTCAGCCCTGGCGTTGCTGCTTTACGGTGGCCCAGGTAAGCGCTGCGGGGAGCGGGGCAGGGTTGGCGTGCTGGCATGGCCAGGCTCGCTGTGCCGCGGGGGTCTCGCTGCCCCCACGCTGGCAGAGCAGCTGCTGCAGCATCCCCACGGAGCCAGCGTGGGGTGCGGGACCTGGCCATGCCCGGGGCAGCATCCAGCAGACCCATGCACCTCCCAGACAGCTGGCGCAGTAACCGAACACCAGCAATTTTCAGAGAGTGACGCATCTAATAACATTAATTTTCTTCTAGAGCAGACGGCAAGGTAACTAAAGCCAGGTTGATTGGGCTTCATTGGGATTTTTACCTAATGATCTTCTAGAAAGCAGGTGCGTTGGCAGTGATTTTAAGCTTTAGAAAGCCCAAACAGTGTATAAAGTAAACCTTCACTGCTGTGAGGGCTTCATTGGAGGGGGTGCTGCGTTAGTTTTAGATCATTACAAAGCGTTTGCTGACTACCACAGAATTAATGGCGCTTTTATGGCAGTCAGTTAATGACTGTCAACAAACAGAGCTGATTTCTGTTCAAATTGTAATTTTAAATCAAACTAGCCAGCTGTCAGACACTGGAGCAGTATGAACAGTTCCTCCCGTAGCATTGCGAGGTGCCACTCCTGCATCCATCATTCTATCAGGTGTGTGTTGGGAGCCAGATTTGAGATTCAATCACATATATGACCTAATAGAAATTTTAGGGTGATGAGATCACAATTAGTTGCATACAAAAACAACCAGCTCCCCTCTGCCTTAGTCTTCCTTTAGAGACTTAGGTAATTTCTATGTTGAAAAATTATTTTTTACTGTAGAAACATGAACTTCTGATGGTAATATTACAGTGTCTTTATATTTTGGCAAAGGGGGAAAGCAGCTGCTTTTATGACCTGATTCAGTACAGGTCTCCTGTTGAACTTTAATACCATGAAAATCCATTCAAGGCCATGAAGGCTTCCCTGGTCCTGAGGTGTTTTTCTTGGGTGGAGTAGGTCATTTATACTGGGCAAGACAAAATAATCTATTATGCTGAATGTATCGCTGAATCATTCTTCCAGATTATCAATTGTATGAGCTTTTCCAGCAAACAGTTAAGTGTCTGTATTGGCAAATATGTCTCTGTAATGATAGTACATTATTTATATGACAGGCTACTCAGAATCTGTACCTCACTTTGGAAATACTTGGATGTGACAAGACTACTGTTGTAGATTTATCCAACTAATGGTAGTTAAACCAGTAGGCAACCTAAAAGGAAATAGTCTGATCTACCTCTAGCTAGTGTATTTTAGCCACCGTCACGCTGGCCTATGTCTTGTTTAGTTTTTCGAATTGCTCAAATCGCTATGATTATCATTTTAGCAGGGGACTTCCTCAAGTCAAAAGCATTTTTTTTCTTTTATACTTCTATAGTGATTAGCACACCATAGGTACTACTTAGAACTTTTAATTAATAAACCACACGACATTATAATTACATTTGACTGCTGGAGACTGCGAGGGTGGCCTCAGCAGAAGAACTTGGATAGGTGTAACAGCACTAGATAATACATGCTTTGAAAAGCTCTGAAAAGTCTTAAAAGGTTCATTGAATTAATGCTCCTGCAAGACAGGTGTTACTTATTTTATAAGAGTGTAAAAAGAAAGAGCTTTTTCTAATGATGCCGGTATCAGAGGACAGAGCAGAGGCAGGGAGTCCTTGCTGTTGCTCCCATCCTCTGTACCAGTTTCAGCATGTGAATTAGTGTTTTGTGCTGTGGTCTCAGTTTCTCGTTGAGGTGTTTCATTGATATTTGCCTTTGTTTGGTCTGGGCCTGAACTTGGCGTGTAGTATCTCAGTTCTAGACGTTCTGTCTTTCCCACAGATGTAAAAAGAAGGTTTAATCTTCAGATCTGGGGAAAAATTAATAAAAAATTCTGAAATAATTAATTTATTTTGCACAGCTTGAAAAGCTTTGAAACCAGTGTGGACAGTAATAAAACATACTTATATAAACATGTTTGAAATCCAAAGTCATTATGCAACCATAGGTAAAGCCTTGTAATGCAGCTGGATTATATGCTGTTTTACTAGCTCACGTTAGCTAAGGTACTTTGGGTTTAGTACATATCCTAGTCTGTTGTGCAAGAACTGGTAAATTTGCAGCTTTAGAATTGAATTAGTTTAGGGATCATATTGCCAATATTAGATTTCTAAGGAGGCCGACAATAAACACACAGGCAGGTGGATGCATGGAGAGATCTCTCGCTGCTGTCTCATAGCTCCCAGGAGTCAGTGAATTACAGGCTTCCTAAGCAGGCAGATGACTGTTGTCAGTTCTCTGTCATAAAGTTGTCTCATACCTTTCTGAACCCTTTTCTGCTTTTTGCTTCCAATGAGTTTTGGTAATGAGTTCCACAGTTGAATTACTTGGAAAAAAAATGCGAACTTCCTTTTGTTGCTTTAAAAGTTTTGTCTGATTTCATTGGGTAATGTGAGAAGGAATTAGTTCCGTATAAGAATTAGAAGGAAAAATAAAGATTAAGATGAAACAGGCAGGGAAAGTGAATTATTTTACATCTGTGTTTCTTGTCTATTCTCCATGGCTGTTCCATTTCCATTGAATGATTTAGAGATGGAGAGACCAGAAGTGCTGGCTGTGATCAGATGTGGGTATTGCTGGGTTTTGTGCAGTTCCATGGTGATGGTTTTTGCTCTGTTGTCAGTTGTTTCCTAAAAGTCCTCATATTCCCCTCAATGTCTTCCTGTGGTTGAACACTAAACCTATATTTCAAGGAAACTATCCATAACTCCAGATCTATTTTCTGAGTAGAAATAACTACGTTAGAGTCCATAGCCCTGGATGTTTTAACAATGTTTCCTAAGTTCATTATTTAATGTTCATTGACATGGGACTTCATATTCCAATTTTTCTGTAATCAGAGTTTTTTTCTGCAACTCTGTTCAGCTGTTTTAGGTTTGGATATCCTGAATAAAATTTTGTCATCTCCTTTAAATGATTTTAAGCTTATTTGTGAGTAATTGTATTCTGTACACTCCATAGTATTGAAACTCTTTAATGCAGTAAAGAGCTACCAGTCTGGTTTCACATGATCACATCAGGGGGAAAAAAGTAAAGGTGCACCAGATAGTTTCCTTCTAATTAACTGATGAGGAAGAGAAAGTCAAGAGAAAGTCTGGTTTCCTTTAGAATTTGTTAAAAAAGTCCTTAAATTAGAGAAGACTGTTAGGGCCAGCGTTGACCAGTTTTATTAATTTAACCGACACCGTTTACTTGAAGTCTTCATGTATTTGTAAGGCCTAGGTGCAGTAGAGACATCATTCGCTGTCCTGCAACACTTCTGTATTTGATTGTGGCAGCAGTTTAAGAAAAGATAAGGAAGCCACTGTGAGTGAAACCCTCAGAAAAGAATATCAGAGATGAAACTTTGAGAAAGGAAAGAAATAAGGTATCTGAGCTGTCTGAAGTTTGGCAAGTAGGCCTGGTAAAGGAATGGTACTTTCCCCCCACAGAAAGCTTACAAACTCCTTCATATGAGTCAAATAAACCGCGTTTTTTGACTATTTTTTCTGTGGAGACCAAAAGGGACAAGGTTCTTCATGTGCTTGCTTTCCGTTCTTCTCTAGACATATATTTACATTGTGGACTGAGAATCCCATAGATTCATAATAAATTTCATAAATATCAATTCAACCATGGATGGAAAAAAAAAAAAACTGATAAATTGGACTTGTGTCATATGATGTTGTGTGTGTTCCCTGCCTTCCAGGAGGCATCTGTGCCTGATGGTAGGTTCCACTTATGAACCACATTTCTTGTGCCATCAGGTAGACCTGCATAATTTTCAGAGAAATTATAATCCTCCAGGGAAATAAAGAACACAAGGATTCCATGTCCTGCCTTCCCTCCTATCAGCCTTAATTCTTGCTGTGACTTTGAGCAGTGCATGAAGTCTTGGTGCTAAAGTAAAGGATATGAGTTTAAACAAGTGTCTTTTCTAGGGTCATAAATTAATGTTCCTGCAAATACTGTATTTTATTATAGATATACATTCCTACTTTTTTTTTTAAATCATGCATTTTCTAGCTGTTTTCCAATGAAACATATGTTGCATTTCTACAGCCCCAGAGCATACTTTGAGTTAGACTTGCATGTATCTTTTGTGGGAAGTGTGGTTAAATTTTTCAGTGTTTTATATTCACAAAAATCCATTTTATTGGCGCCTATACCCATTTCAGGGACTTCCATAGCAAGCACTTTTGTTTAGCCTGCTGGGTGTATATATGCTATGCTACTTTAGAGTCTTATCTTCTCAGATAATTTTTTCCATGCTAATTTATACCACCTTACCTATGACAAGAAATGTAAAAGCCAGTCCCATAGATTAATAATTGAAAAGCTGTAAGGGTTAGCCAGTCTGTGAATTCTGTGTCTTTGGATTATGTTTACTGAAGCTTTTTAAGTTTTTCTCTGCAATCATAGGGCTGGAAAATGCCTTGTTTTTCCAATAGACAAATTGATGCATACAATCACCTGATTCCAGCAGCTGAGGATTTACAGAAAACATGGTCGCAATGAACAACAAGATCTGTCCAGGCTGAGGTCAAGCCTTTGTTTAGGACTATGTAAACCACATGGTGAGGAGCAAAGGGTCTCTCCAAGTCCCTTTTTCTTTCAATATTTTTGTTTTACAAGTGTGCAGCCCTAATACTATAAATTGCATTGCCATCTATTCTGTCAACTGAATTCCTGGGGATTCTTCAAAATTTATGGGGTATTCAGAGAGCGTGGTAAATTCAGGAGGAGAGTGTGCATTTGGGGGAGGGCAAAGGAAGCTTGGAATTCTGCATTTGCCTCACTGGGTTTCACCGCTAAGTTTGGACTGACAACTTCACTATCTTCACTTAAAATGAATATTATAGTCCATTATATGTCTTTTAGCTGTGTGATAAAGAAGATAAAGGAGTGAGTGGCCTTTAATTTGTAGTGTCATTGCCTTAAATTTTTCCCATTTGGAATGATAAACTTTCAAGCATGGCTGCTTATAATTGGATGCTTCTATACCTCAATGAGGAAACTATATACCAAATGTATAAGTCATCTCCTAGATGCTTAAAATGAATTAAGGGACCTAAACAAGGGCACCTTGTTTGAAAATGTTAACAGAAATTTTGCTGTAACTCTCTTGAAATTGAACTCCATCCCTTTGCATTATTGCTTTCCTGGTTTGACTGTAAATTATGATTTTAGTCTTTATGGTAACATTAAATTGTAGATGATGAACATGGAGAACTCCACAATCAAGAAAAGCATTGAATTATTCAAATATCTTTGAATTACATGTAGAATAAGAATTACTTGATTATGTTTTAGTACCTTCTTGGTCCCTTTAGCTACAAATCTGATGTGGGAGGAGGATTAAGAGGAGGGAAAGAAGGAAGGAAGGAAGGAAGAAGATTGCTTTCTTTCCCAACATCAAATTCAAATGACAAAAGCATATCATATATTTCAATTTAGTCATTAGTTAATCAGGTTTTGCCTTGAATTTCATTCTGTGCTGCATGAAGTTTGGTATTTTGACCACATGTAAAATCAAAGCAGCATATTTTAGATGGACCTCAAGAACCTGGAAATATACATTTCTTTCTCAAATAAATCTGTTCAGCCCTGCAGACTGTGCCCATTAGTGGCTGTAGAAGCAGGAGATAGAACCCTTTTACTCTACATATGGGCAAAGGGCAGGCACTTGATAAATGAATGGAGAAGCCTATGTCGGCTTCAGAGAAGGAAACAAAAGAACCAGAGGAAGAGCAATGAAAAAAGAGACTGTCAAGGGAAACTGCTGAAAGATTAACTGCAATTTTCCACTGGTTATTTAATCTTTGTTTGCTTATTTGTTTTTGTTTCTTCCTTGTACCTGTAAAACCAGATTCCTGTAGCAATATCCCCCCCCCCCTTTTTTTTTTTTAACTGTTTGTTAATTGTAAGGGACTATCAAAAATATAACGGTAAATCATGGCTCCTTTCATGAATGCAGTTTAGCTTTCAGACTGTGTATGTGTTAGAGGAAGTTGTGTCAGTGGAAGGAGAGAACACTTTCATCGAAAGATGGCATGGTTGTCCTTGCATGACTGTTGTCTGGTTCCTTGATCTGGCTTTCTTAAGTTCAAAATTTACACATCTGAGAATCCTTCTGCACCTCACAATACAGAAACCTTCAAAGATTGAGTTGATGTTTGCTTCATGGGTTTAAACCTCCCAGCATGAGCAGCATTTCATGGTAGTGTGGAGGAGAAGAACAGAGGCTGTTTTTTTTCTAACAATGACGAACTTGCCTCCGTGCCTCGGCTTTCAGCCCCTTGGACTTTGGGAAAGTTCAGAACCAAACTTGTCTGCTTGTGTTCTTTCACCAAATAAAATAAATCTTAATGTTATATTTCCGAACAGTACTCAGAGCTGGTATAAGAAGAGCTTGCTCTGTTAATCATCATTATTTGATTTGTCCCGACTCTGCCCATTTATTAAAGGAGATGAAATTTAATTAAGATTTAGACCCAATCTATCTGTAATTTACATAGAGGGTCTAGAAAACTTTACTTAAATGCAGAGGTTGCAGCAATGGTCCAGTTTTTCCTGTAGATTTCTCTGCTTGGCTTTCATCCTGGCTGTTAGGTAAAATTAAGGCCCAGAAAATCGGATTATTACATCCCAAGGGGCAGGACTGATAAGCAGCACATGATTGTTGATCTGCTTGCTACTTGATGTTGGTGGTGTCTGAGGTGCTGCTGGATGCAAAGCCAATTTGTTAACAATTAGTGCTCATTAGAATCATTTCCTGTTATCGATTTTAAACGTTTGACAAAGCACTTCTAGGTGCTTTGCAAA
>VXAL01018940.1:293863-349454 GCA_013399475.1 Chauna torquata
TGTTTTGCAAAAAAAAAAAAATATATATATATATATGTATGTATTAGCTGCATATCAGTGCCTAATAATTACAACTCTTTAGAGCCCAGTGTCAATCTCAACTAACTGGTTTCATTGGTTTCCAAGTAATTATTTCTGCTATGGATCTAACCTGCTCTCCCCTCCAGATTAAAGATGCTTTCAAACAAGGACATAGTTCTTGATGAGCAAAGTTGCTGAGAAAGGAGCAAAGAAACAAAAGCAACTTTTTATTTTCTCTTTTGGCTTGTTAGGGGCTTTTTACGTTGTGGAACTCTACTAATGGGTTACATGATATACAGCATAGGAATTAATGTCAGTCTGGAATTAAGTGTGATTTCCATTGGCACTAGCATTTAACATGTAGGTTTAATTTTAAATGCATCCTTGCCTTTATACACACACTGAGAATTGTGGAGCCATTAAAATCTAATTTACAAATGGTAAAATTAGATATAATGGCATGTTATAATAAAAGCTTCAATATCTAGGAGTCCAAGAGGGTATAGCTGTTGAGTTTCGTGGAAATTGGGACTATAATTACTATTAATCTGTTTTACATGCCAGAAGTGACTTGTATATGAGATTATTTAATAAACAGTACAATGTGTGTATGTATGTAAAATGCACTAAATCATTCATGCCTGCATTTCCACATGTACTATATATTTATGACAAGTTGTTACAGACTCATGCTTTTTATGAGTACGCTGGAATTTTGGCTAAATTTGACTGTGTCAAAAGTGATGTTAGCAATGTAGCCATCTGGGTTAGTTTTCTCTCCTCTTTTTGCTTTACATTTTTTAGCAACATCAGCCCAGATTTCAAAAGCAGTCTCTTAAAATGCTTGCAAATATTTTAAATGTATTAGATGATCCCTGTTGCACAAGGTGGAGACCTAACATAAGACTTGGCTTGTGCCTTTCCAGTCCCCATTCATGAATTAGTCTCATGATTACTGTAAAAATTAAGGCAAGTGTGGGTGAAATACATGAACCTCAGTTTCTCTAACCTTAATAAACAGAGATGGTATTGACACAAGTGAATTTTGTTTAACCACAGTACATTTGCTTCTTAATTAGTGAATATTCATCTGTCATCAGCAGCAGCTATGACACCCCTCCCCGCTAACACGTTCTGTCATAAATAATCAATGAGAGGCTATTAATATTCATGAGTGAGAATCTGTGTAGTCATGTGCACTGATGCAGAGACAGGGGGAGTGTTGCCATGAACTGAGTCGAAACTCTGTGTGTGTATACGTGAGTGTAAGATAGTTAGGGAAAGGGAAGAAGAGCATGCTGCTACACACTGCCCTGGCTGGTGCTTCCAGCTCACAGTGGTGTGTCTGTGTTTCTGGGCTGGAGTGACTGATGAAAAACAGTAGTCAAGTCTGGAGGGTGATTCCCTGTCAGTGCATTTGCCTTTCAGTGCTGGGGAAATTAGAGGCTTTGCTCTTGTGTTGCTTATTAGAATGGGCTGCAATCTGTGCACTTTTCAGAAGAGAGAGGAACACTACAAACTGCTCTATGAAGTTTCACAGGTGAGTGCAGAGGATATTACCAGCATCTCCAGAGTAAAAATGTGTGTGCTTTACAGACAGTAAGTAGAGATGCTTTTGTTTTGTTTTGCCTTTTTTTTTTTCCTTTGCAAATTTTCTAGCTAAGTTGTATGGGGAGGGGGGGTGGTAATTATTAGTATTTTGGGTGCCTGTTGTTTTCTGCTCATTTGCCACTCCCCCTTCAGATGACTTCCTGTGGGATTCTTTTAACATTTTTCTGCATCTTCTGCCAAGATGTCAGTCATATAGCAGCAGTAACACTGAACCGTATCGGTGGTGTTTTGAGGGAGCCCTTAGCTTTGGTAATAAGACTGATTTCAGATAAGTTGCACTGCTGCTTCTGAAAGTGTTAGGTCTGTGATCTCAGGTATTTCTAAGTTAAGGAACAAAGTTTTTATGGCGTGTCTGTACTGGCCAAGAAGTATATTAAATTTTCAGATTAATTAAAATTGAAACGATTCTAGAACATGTTTGTTACCTTTAAACAGGTACCAAGTACAACAGGGTCTCCATGGGTGAGGTGTGCTTCTTGTTTATTCTTTGTGTGTGTTATTTCTGTTTACTACTAGACAAAGATCTTAATCCCATCTAGTTATTTTGGTGTCTCATTCAGCAGTAGGAGAATAGTATCGTAGCAGCGTGAGCAGTAGTGTAGCAGTGTGCTGCTAACGTGTTCCCAGCTCCTTTGGAATAAGACGAGAAAAGACGAAACAAGCACTTACCATAATAGCCCACAATTTTGCTCAGGTCCTATTGAATCAGCATTTGATTTGCAGCTTTTTGTTTGTTTTTCCCTTGGCACAGCAGAACCTCGCATACTGAAGTTTAGTGCCTTTCAGCATCTGCTCTCTTCCTCTCTATAATTTGTCCTAGCTTTGACACATTGCCGTTGACGGAGGCTGAACGCTGGCAGTTTTGGACTGCGCTGCTGCTGACAGGCAGCACGGAGGAGAAAACAGCTCGCAGCGTTGGTGGTCTATTGGCACAGCAGCAGCTAAGTGCCCATTGCCGACTGGTTCCCTGCGAGTTCCTCCTGACGTGATTCATTTCGCAGTGGGCTAATTACAAAGTGGATTCTCTACACATGAAGCAGCCTCCTCAGTTGCAGTGTTAATGCACATTTTCATGGTAATGTGATCAGAGCCTCATTAGCCAGTTTCCAAAATGATCCTCTGCATTAATTAAATACAAAAATGACTCTTTTTTTATCGCCATAGAGAGGAAGAAGAAGATTAACATTGTTAATTACTACTGGGGGCAATACCTCTGCATCATTTTTTACCAGCGAACTGGCAGACATATTCAATCCTAAAAGAATGTCCGCTTGCAGGTAACTGCCCACTGCTCTGGCGTGTGAAGATGGTCTCCAGGTGGAACACTTCCCTTTAGTTCAATAGTTACTCATAATCCGATCATCATGTTTTCTTATAGCAATAGCACAGGGAAAAGCACAGCAGCACGTTTCCATCTCCCCCCTTTCCTCCTCCCAGTTCTGGACTGCCAAACTGATCTGAAAGTGTAAAACGGTGAGAGTGGGGGTAGGTTGGTGTCTGCTTTTCCGTGCCAGGGAATAAAAAATTCAGGTTGTGCTCTGAAAGGGGTTAGACATTTCTTGAATGGCTGCTGCATGTGTGTAAGGAGAAAAGAGTCTGTTCCTGGTTTAGAGTGAATGCATTTTCAAAACATTCCTTGCATTAAGGTTGTACAGTAATAAATGCTATTGAAATGATTAGCAAACCAAAAGGTGGGGTGGGGTGCGGGGTAGGGGGTTCTAGAGAAATTCTTCCCTTTATGTTATCCTCTGTGCTGTTAAGTTGGAGTGTTTGTGGATGCAAACAACCAAGGTGCACAATGCACTAATGCTTTCACTTTTTGCTCTGGTATTTTCGGATGAAGTGTAATCCCTAGAAGAACCTGAGTGAGTTTCCTTGGGGAGTTAAATGTAGTGAGCCTGGTGCTGCATCTTGTGCTGTTAGGGAAATGTCACTGATAAGGTGCAGAAGGAGAGCAGAGAAATGACTTAGTATGCTTGCTGCTAGATCCTGTGTTCATCTGTAAACCCGCTGCTACCTTTGTCTCAGTGTATGCAGGTCAGAGCCCAAAGGATACTGAGCATGTTTTTAACTAGGTGTTACAGAAGTGATCAGGTAGCATCTCACACCATAGCTAGCTCTGTGTACAGTACTGATTTGCTGCTCTGGGTGGGAGCAGTGGTAGAATATGATAAATTAAATTAAGGCAAGGCGGGCATTACTACTTGATTTGCAAATCCCTTTTTAACTCTCCATTTCTTTAATTCCTATACCACAGCCTTGGCTCTTTCATCTGCATGATTTCTGGAGAGCTTGGGACAAGTTAGCCTATCAGGGACATGCACCGACTGAGGATGAGCTGTGGCTCACTAGCATGTGTGGATCAGATAGATTAATTTATATTCATATACAGAAGCAATCCTAGCCTCATCTCTCACCTTTCCAGTGCTAGGCTACCTGATACTGTGGGTGGTCGGTGCACTCGTGTACTGAAAATACAATAAACAAAGGAAAGCATGTCTGCAGAGGAAAACCATGCAAATGCTTACAGTGAGGCTTGTTTTCTGCTGCTGTTTGTAGTGAGGTCAGATTCAGCACTGGAGAGCTTTTTGTTGTAGAGCTGCTGGGAAATGAAGACATCGTTAGAATATGTATAATTCCTTGCTCTTCCCCCACCCCCTTCCTCCAGGCTCACCCTGCCTGTCACTGCGATAGCAGTGCAGAGACCACGGAGGCCTGCTCAGAAAACAGCATTTGCTTCAATGCCACAGACTTTTATTTTGATAACTGTGTCTCACACTTTTAGGTTGGGATTAAAACAAAAAGTCAACCCCTCATGTTTTAAGAATAAAGGCTTTTGAGATACCATTATGCATTGGTGAAGCACCTTCGTGCTTCTGAGTGCCTCTTCACCTGTCCTCAGGGCGTGAGGAAGCCTCGGCTTTGCTTGTTGACCTCACTCTGAGAACACATCAGGCATAGTCTGGTACCACCAAGCTCCCCTGCTAAGTCCTCTTCTCCACGCGCCTACCACTGGAGAAATGGAAGTTGTCTCAGTTTGAAATTTATTGCCCTACATGCGACTTTGTGGGGCAATTTATTATTATTTCCTGCGTGCTGTATAAGCAGGATTGAGCTAATGAATGTGCAGCCAGGAAGTCTACTCTGAGTCACTTAAACAAGATGGGACCTGGTGGGTGCTCATGTCCATTAGGAACAGATCTCTGCCATTCTTAGTTAATTTTCTCTTGCACTGCTGTGGTGAAAGAAGTGAGTTCAAGTCATTTCTTAGCTGAATGATGAGGAATCTGCCTGCTTAGCAGAAAGTAAAGAGTAATATGCCAATGACTGAAGAGAATGAAACTGGAGCACCATCTGATAAATTGTGAGCCGTGATCTTCAATAGCCTTAGGTGAAACTCGAGGAAATGCTAATTTTTTACTCAATGTTGTGGATATCATATGGAAATATTTCTGTTTGCTGGAATTTTTAAGCTTTGCTTTCAAAACAGGCAATTTAACACAGAGAAAAAGAGGAGAGGGAGAGAGAGAACACAGTACTTTCAGAGGTCAGCTAAAGACCGCTGTAAGCTTTTTTGAGTTACATGACAAGAAGCAGTCCTAGCTCAGGTGAGCTTAGAATAGAAAGGCAGAAAAGAGAAAAGCTGGAAGGGAAAACGGAGGCAGTCTGGGATGGCTCAAAAAGTGAGTGGTAGAGCTGGGATTAAAGCTAAAAGGTTGCACATTTTCATTTTACATTTGACCTTAGATGATAGTAGAGCCTGCTTGCAGCGTTTTTAAATCCTCTGAAGACTGATTATGCAGTTTGCTTCTCATGTTGGTTTCCATAATTAGCATAAAGCTCAAATTTTCATCAGTTTAGAGTTCTGATTTTATGTTCATTTTGATATCCCTTGGGCTACTTGAAGTACTGAGTTGTAGTGGTACATCTCTTCACATTGAAAGGTGTTCACAGGAGAGACATCAGGCCTGCCCACTGAAAAATCAGAGGCATTTTAATGTTTATTTTGGGTTGTGATACTTATAGTTGGGATTGCAATAATGAAGGAAGACTGGAGGCCAAGAGTTTTTTGTCATTGGGACCTGCCTTCTCTGGCCTTGATGAAGTTTGGATTTATTCAGAGAATTAGACTAGATGACGTGATCCTTATTTTCTTTCTGGACTAGCCTCTAGCGACTAATACTCATTGTTGGTACTTATGCCATGTGAGACATTACATGACTACTCCTCAGTGTGGAGTTTGCCGTTAGTGCTCATTCTTTTCTGGAGATATCTGACAAAAGATTTTGTATCATCTTTGTTTGCTGTATATCACCAGCAGTGGGAAAGTACTATTGTGTGCTCCATCAGCACAAACATATTTTTGGGCCCATTTATACCTAATCTCTATTTATAATAGAAATTCTGTGGCAGGATACTTTTGCCTCTGGAAAATGTGAAAGGAGAAAATTCTAGATTTAATTTTCTGGAAATTAGTTGAATTATCGTACATGAATTAAATCAGAAGCAAAAGTAGATCTGGTTTGATCTTACTTCATTTCCTAGTTTTTCTTCTAGTTCCTCTCTACATTTTTAAACAAAGTAGAGACCACCCTGATTCTGAATTCTTCCAAGAAGCTCTTCTGAATACTGATTTATCTGTTTGCAAAGTTTTGAAAAATTTTGAGGTGCTGAAGGATTCAACAAATTTGTAGGAGTACTGTTTCCTCTCAGTTAAACTGAAAAAGTTTAGAGCTCAGCTCTACAGAATTCCCCAACAGCTGCACTGTCTTATATTAGCAGAGCAATGTATTTATGGTAAAAAGATGATCAAGTAAAGCTTGTCATACATTTCTAGCCATGTCCTAGAAACTTGCTTGGAATTTCCCTAAAGAACTTTTGCTGAAGTAAAAGACTTTAAAAAGACTTTAAAAACTGACTTCATAAAAGCTGACTTTCCCCACAGAACAGAAGATGGTCTTTGTGGTTAGCAGGCACAGCTTTTCTAGTTCTGTTTTCTTTCTTCTCTTCTTTAAACCAATAATCGAGCAGCATTCATCTAAGTAACTAGGCCTATTGCTATAATGTTTCTGCAGACTGCACTCCAGAAGAGACTCCAGTGTTGTGGCATTGCTGACAACTGAGCTCCTGCTGCTGGCAGAGGAGCTCGCTGCACTGTGGTGGGTGCCAGTCCACAGCAGCATCGGCTGCCTGACAGAAACTGTCCCCCAGAACCCCTGGTCTGGGCTTAGGCTCTCACCACAGAGCTACATTTAGGTGTGAAGGCTCCCCGAGGAGTCCTGGAGGATGGTGCCGTGGGGATGTGGGCCTGGGGACACGTAGGCTGCTTTAAGGTAAACAGCCCTGGCTGCCCAGACAGATGGTGGCAATAACCAGGACGCCCATGCATACAACTAGGCATGTAAGGAGGCTTTCATCTGGTTTCCTGAAAGCCTAAGTCCAATAGCAGGATTTTGGGGATCGTTGTTTTGAATGTGACACCTGATTTATACATTAAGAGCCTAAGTGTTATTTTGGATGTCACCCCAACTGCCTTTGATAAGACAGTTATTTTTTTTTTCCCTGATAAAATCCAGGAAACTCTGAAGTGTTGCCACTGACTTCACTGAGGCCAGGCTTTCATTTTCTGTGCTTGTTTACTGTCATGTAAAAGGCATACAGTTCCTGCGCATACCTGAAGAGGAAGGATAAAGAAAAAGTCATGAGATAAGAAAGCAGACAATAATCTGTGAGATAACAATTCAGAGGATGGGTACAACAGTGGCAGATATAAAAAGCCATACTGAGATTAAATCAGTAACCTGCAGGGATATGCAATGCCATGAAAAAAAGAAAAAAAGTGATTGAGGTACTGAGTAGCATGATTTTCTCCAGTATTTTGCTATTCCTTGCATCTTGAATTTAACAATAGGGATTAAGGATTCTTCTAATGATCATATTTTTATACATTTTTCAGAGAGCTAGCCTTTCTTAAGGCTTGCTTCCTGACATGATTTGGTATGGATATAATCCTCGGGCCTAAGGCAAAACATAGCTTTATGTGAGTCTTACACATCTGTGATGTGAAGTCAATTTTGCTGTCTTCAGCATTGGCAGGATGGATAGCTGCCAAAGAAGCATATTGTAGGGGTTCAGTTGTTGTTGTTGTTTTCTTTCTTTCTTTCTTTCTTTTTTTGTGATATATTAAAGGGGACATGGGTTAAGATGTCAGCCAAACACTCTGCCAAGTGTACGTTAACTGACAGTAAGTTGTTTCACCCAGTAGTCCTCTTAAGCTAAGACCTTAATGGAGATGTGTGCAGCAGGGCCTGGTGACCACCAGAAGTTTTTCTGCCCCTAGGGAGAACGAGAAGCTGAAAAATGCCTGGACCTTTGGCTTTAAGGATGTTTAACTTCAGAGTGTATGACCTGTTTTTTTTTTAAAGGAAATGAGCTTTTTGTAACAGTATATGCTTTTTTGTCCACCCCATAACTTTAAACCCACTGGCTAATTTCCACCACAAAGGTTTTTCTGATATTCTGGGTGTATATGGGCTTTATGAAAATTACTTTGATGGTATTGCTAGGTAGATCATTTTTTTCAAAAGCAAGGGGAATTCCCAGCTTGCAAACATCGCCTCGACATCAAGAAATGAAATAATTTAAAAACTTAGATAAAGATTATTGCTTATACACTTGCTTTGTGGTTGCAGTGAAGATAGTTGCTTGCTCGTTTGTGTTACCAGCTTCTTAGTTTTCCTTTGCATGATAATTATCAAAACAAAGGTCATTCTGTTCAGAGAGAATATGAGATCAGTTACTGTTAACAGGTTATTTATGATTTTTTGATAAGAAGCAGTGGTTCATAGAGATTTTTCCAAATATTTTTATGCCATGGACTGAACCTAGAAATGGAATTGCAGTGTCTTCATATAACGCATTGCAAATTGTCTCTTAAAGTTGTTTGCATTCTGTATTTAAGTTTAAAGTATTGATGTAGACAGGCAAATGACATCTATTTGGCCATTTCTACATAAGGGGATGATGTGAACTTGTATGACCCTCACTGTTGTGTTTTTTATTGTTTCACTTTGAGGAAGTCAGAAAATCATACATATCCTTCTTCTCTCAGGTGGAAAAAATAATTAATTCCTTTTCCTTCAGGAGGAAGGTTGCTTTTTTTTTTTTTTTTTTAATCAACAGAAGCAATCCCTAATAATCAGTGAAATGAAGTGAAGCAAACATCCGTTTTCCTTTCTTTCGTGATCTGTGTATGGTAGCAGTTTATTCCCCAGAGGTTTGGGCTGTGAAGGTTGACCTCTGAAACAACATAAGCAATGTGGAATGAGTAATCTTCCAAACTACCAAGTCATGTGTAGAATTAACGTGCTTCATAAGTATTAGTGTCAGAGTTGAACCTGAGAGGATTCGATCTGCCAAAGTCTACAAGCATCTTTAATTTGCCTAGATGCAACTTAATTTTTGTGTTCTCCACCTAGCTGGAAGATTTTTGTTGTTGTGTTTTATTTCACATCTCTTAGTATTTTTTTTTCCTAGCTTCTGGAATTCTAATGTTTTGAGAAACTACTTTTCATTAAAAAAGCAGCCTCACGATCAGTGAGAATAGTTTGCTAATACCAAACAGGTTTAGTTTACAGCTTAAGAAATTGGAAAGGAGTTGTGATGACCTTGAAAGATTACATTTAGAAACAGTCTAAATTCTTGAGGGCTTGCTATTCAGCATGTCTGAGGTAGGCAGCACTGCTGGAGAGGTGAGCCTGTGACCCTCCAACATGGGGTTAGCAGCCATGCACGGCCATAAGGAGGAGGAAGACAAGCCTTGTCCCTAGGCTTCCAGGGCTTGTCCTCAGCCATCAGTGTGCCGGCAGGAGCCAGCCGTGGCTGCGTCAGCACGGCAGGAGGCCCCGGCCGGTTTCTAGTGAGGAATGTGGGTTCTGCCCCTGCACCCTCAGATAAGCCTTCAGGGACCATTTTGCTTGCAAATGTCAGCACGGCTTTCATGTCCATGTGCAGCAAGCTGGGGAGGCTCCTGGGAAAGGTCCACAAACCCATTAGGTGTTCAGTTGCTGTCTGATGTCAGAGAGAGAATTAACCGCAGTGCCAGCCCTAACTGCAGTGCCAGCACCCGTGCCCTGAGGCCAAGGACAGTGTGGGCATGGGTGAACTTCACTAAATCCTTCTGAGGACTGAACAATTGAAATAATCAGAAAAAATATTATCTTCAGTTACCTGTGCTATAACAGAACAATTGACTGACCTATTTTATATGTTTGGTTGTATTTGTTATGTGCTTTTTGCATATTATAGTGATGGATTTGCAGGGAAAACTACTTGGGAAATAATCATTATTCACGCCTTCGACTTTTTCATAGCTAGAATGTGAAGTATTCAAATTCCTCATGATATCCATGGGCATATGAATTGCCAGTTAAAAAAAATTTTTAATGGCAGGAAAAGATGGGAGAAGGGGATCAGTTATTAGTTAAAGCTCGGTATTTGGAATGCTTTCTCAGAGGTCAGGGTTACTAAAAGTGGAGGTGGCATCATATCTCTTATTGCAATGTGGTTTTATGCATTTTTTGACTTTCTATTTGTTATGTGTTCTACTATTATAGTCAGGAAAGACACAGATCCTTAAATGTATAAACAGGAATTCCAGAAAGTGTGTAGTGTATAGATTTTTTTTTTCACTGATGGATATAATTCCATCAAAATCAAAATGCTTCAAAGAAACATTAAATATTTCACCAAAATGTTGTTGTAGAGGAGAAACACAGGAAAGAAATTTCCAGAAATGTCTGAATATTTTTTATATGTCATCATAGTGAAATATTTGGGTTGGTTAACATTTGAACCAACTTACATCCAGTACTTTTAAAATGGTGTGCTATTGCATGTAAAATGAAATACGGAAGACAAAAGTGAGTCAAGTACTCTTATCTAAAAATGTTTTGCTCTTTCCAGAGTTGTATGTGCTGTTTGTGAAATCTCAAACCTTCTCCTGATGTGGTATTTCCAGCCTCTGTGGATTTATTTCCCACTGTGAGATATGTGACTTGGTGTTCTGGTGGGGCAGTTGGGAAAATCCTCTCAATGCATAATTGTTTTTACCAGCATATACTTTTTGTAGAGATGTTGTTAGAGAGCAGTCTCATATCTTGTGGGAGAGGAAAGCATACATAGCAAGGAGTGCTTGTGTGAACGGCTTCCAACACGATATTTATTAGAAAAGAATACACAATCATCTTTACAGTGTGTGTCGTGATGCCAGAGGGAGATGTCCTGTTTATGAGTGTGTGCCAAAAACTGGTTTCTTTGTCTTCTGGCTATTGCATACCGCTGGCTAGATAGATATCCGTGGCGTATTGAGGCATAGGGCCTATTGAGCACAGCAGTGGGAGTTCAAGGTCTGCCTTTAATTCCTTTCCTTGTGGGTACATTTGAATACATGGTTTCTCTTTTCCCTTTCTGATATAAAGTTTTGTATTATTTAAAGCTTTAAAGATTAATTGCAGAGATTTCAGTTAATGGCTAATGAAGAAACCAGAGTAGTATTGACTAATAATAATGATGATCACAATAAGCATTGTAAAATGCCAGATTGATCCATTTAGTGATTATTGGTAAAGTTATAACACCGGTGGATTGTTGCAGTAGAATGTGGATCTGGCTGCATTTCTCAACAGTGGTGCAAGCAGTGCTCTGGAATCCCGTGCTTCCTTAAGTCCAGACAGGGTTGGATTCAGTTTGTTGGAAGACTGTTTTTCCTTCACTGTATGCTAAACATCAGCTGTGATAGGAATTTTATTTGCAATTTTCCCTGAACCGCTTCTCAGATAACTAATGGGTTTGTTGCTTTTTTATTCATATATTTTATTTTACTGTGCAAATTACTCAGAGGCTTTTTAGTATGGTGCAAATTGTAAATACTGATTTATTGGTAATGTTGTCTTGAGGTACTAACAAAAATAGGGGGTTTTGCTCCTTGTTCATTAGTAGTGGAGTCCTGTTGCTGTTGATAAGTTCGGTGTAGACAGAAAGTCTCCTCACTCTTATGAGCATAATGTATTTCAAATCTTATGTGTGAATCTTACTAAACCATTTAAAACCTTGATGAAGTAGTTTTAAGTTCTTAATAAAGGAGGTTGTTCTCATTTATCTCCAAATGACCTCTTTGTCCCCAGATTTACGTATTTCCTTGAATTAAAAATGTCATTTGGTTGTGTTCAGTAGGAGAATGCCTTTGAAAGTCTGACCTGTGGGAACGTGATGAATAGTGACAGGGGAAGCATTTTGCCAAATGAGAATACCAAATCATGTAGCACTGTAGTTTCACTTACTAAATATTGTCCAGGCTCTATTGTTGAACCCTATGCTGGCAGTGTCACTTTGTCAGGATGTTTTCTGTCCTGTGACTAGTAGCTTCAAATGTACTCATCCATCTTCTTGTCCCATTACATTTCATGTGACTGATGTTCTGCACCCATTAAAATTGATGGGAAAGAACAAAGAGAAGAAAAATGTGCCCTTCAACTGATTATGCCTTTGAAAGAGCAAATGAGACTCTACTGCTATCTAGGGTAAACTGAACAGATATGTCTGTTTTTAACAATATTAATTAACTTTTATTAATCCTTATTAGTACTAGATCCCTCATTTTGTTCTTTTGATATTATATTGAGAGCAGTAAATTTATGTCAATAACTTTCCTCTTTAATTTTGTGACAGTATGTGAACATACAGACCCTTTCAGATGTATCAGCTGCCACTGGTAATCTTGCCCGTGAGATATGGCTAGCATGCCTGAATACCCTCTCAGGGAAGGATGGAGATATGTTTGATGAGCTCAGGTCTTTCCTCTGAGGAAGAACCAAGAAGTCCTTTGCTCAACCACAGCCCGTCTGTCGTGGGGGAGCGCTTGTGTGGGATTTCACAAGGTTCTGCTAGATGATAAGTATTTGCTCACCTTGTGCTAAGATCTGCAGGGCAATGAATGGGAGGCTAGAAATACAAGAGCCTTTGTAATACTGGCTTTATCTTTATTTCATGGATACAGATGGCTTCCCAAAGTGCTAGTCCAATGTTTCAGAGTTAGATGAGGGCCATTAGCCAGCTGAATGGAGAGGATAGATGTCATATTTATTGACAACCAAGGACAAAACACAGAGGAAAAGCAAAAGTGAAGGCTCCTGTGCGATTGGTATGTCTCATTATTTATAGCTTATATGACAGCCTTCTCAATACAGCAGCCAAACATTCTCTCCTGTTTGTGCATGATAATGAGACTGTCATTTTTTTTTTCAAATTTGGGCTTTGACCACGATCTTGCTTGTAAACCCAAGAAATGCAACATAAAGTGCCCCATTAATCTCCCTAATACTCTTCTAGAGACTTCAGCAAGTGCTGAATGCAGCTGTTCACTTCCATTGTGGTACCTGTGTGCATTAGAGTTTATTTCTGTGGATGTTTCAGGTTTGTAAAACTCTATGGCAGGAATTTGGGCTTTTTTGCCTTAAAAAGAGTGCCTTTTCTTGGCAGTTCAGGCTGAGATGGTGCTCCAGCTGAAGTTCCCAAAGCGTGTTTGGCTTGGAGGCTGGGCAAGGTCTGCAGAGATCTCTGAATCTTGAAAGATTGTTTCCTACACCATTATCTATAGTTATTCAAGATTGCTGATATGCATCAAGGCCTTTTGCTTTGTTCAACATTTTTCTCAGGGTGCGGATGGTGTCTTATAAAGTCGATAATATTTTCATGTTGACAGTGGGTTCACTTGGGTTGTAATTTATCCATATTTTAAAGACAATTGTTCATGTCTATAATTTGTGAAGAAGAGCTTGACTAAAATTAAAATAGGCAAATAAGACTTTAAGAACCTTAATTTAGTAATTTCTCTATGAGCTCCAGTGTTCTCTTGAGTTGCTTACTTGACCTTCAGCTGAGAGTGGATTCATTATTTTAAGGGAACATTCTCACAGATAATTAACTCCTGAAGTGACTGGAAGTTAGGCAAAAACACAATGAAACTTTAGTCAGGTCCTACTTATGCAGGACAGCTCTGGACTGCTCAAGCACATTGTCACCCTTAACATTAAAGACACTTGATCAAGTTACCCCAGGGTAAAGAGTGGCATGAACTTTATGCACAGGGGTATTTGCCCACTTGCACTTTTTTTTCCATTACAATGATGTGGGGAAACAGGACTGGTAGTAGAAGAATGCACCCTTCCTTTTGTAAGAGTACGCAACAGATAGCTGATGCTTTGAAATTTGCGCCCCAGTAATGGTAATTCTTTCCCATGCCTGCATCTTCAATGGGATATGAAGAAGATGTGTAGTGGGATAGAAAGCTCAATTTACCCTTCTGAATTGCAATGACTTTTGTCCTCTGAGTTTTGTTTTTGTAGCGTTTCTTTCACAGCCTCCATTCTTCTTTTGGACCACCAAATGCAGTGTCAGTTGAAGAAACAGGTTATGTACCAAAAACAATATCAAAGATGGAAGAACAGAACACAGTGAAAGTCTAAAAAGAAGTATTCCAATTACAATATCTCAGATATTGAATCAGGTTCATCTTTTGAGTAATTGTATTGACTTTCCGAATAGAAAATGGATTTGTTTTCAGTTGTGGGTATTTTGCACCTGGAAACCTTAAGAAACTCAGTGCTAATATAGAAAGCTTTGCTAGTTAAATTTTTCATTTTATTGAAAAAGGAATAGCAAAATGGCTGAGTAGATTTGGTATTAAAAAGCTTTCAGTACCTATGATCATGGTGCTGAATATCTGTAGGTTTTAGTTGTTTTTCAGTTTCTCCTGATGTTACATGGCTAAATCCCATTTACCCCATTTGTACCAAACAAGAACACTTGGAGAAAGAGAAGAGGGAAAGTTGGCTGCTGCAGTGTTCAAATCAATGCAGTGCATGGCGATACACTTATACCACTGCTTTATTGCTTTGAAAGTTGGCCAAACGCCCCTTCTTTGAGAGGTGTGGGACTGGGTCACAGTTGCCATAGAGGTCAGGTCTCCACCTGAGAGTTGCCCTGTGAGTGGTAAGATTGCGTGGCTGTTGCTGGTTGAACTCAGCTGAATTCTCAGCTCTGCTTTCCTGAGGCAGTAACTCTCACCACCCACCTCCTGGGTCCTCCTGAGCTCGGAGTCATAAGATAATCCTTCCCTTCTTTCTCTCCTTCTTGCCCCAACAAACACACTTCAGACACGACTAAGGATGACTGAATTAATCTTGGCCTTGAAGTGAAGATGAAGATCAGATGCTGCGGTGTGAGAATAGGTCCTGATGAATAAATTCTGTTGCCAAAGAAAACCACCTTAGCACTGTGCAGGAAGGTCATCATGCAAATAATAGTGCTGTTAATTTCTAATGTGACTTAAGAAGGGATTGGTCTCAGCCTCCCACTTGTCCATGCCTCAGGAGATTTAAGTTGGAAGCTACTCTAAATCTTGGGTTACAGGTTTTCAGAAAAGCTGATGTTCCCATGATTTTAATTTTTTCTTATATGAAATACACTGAGAAATGCTTAGCCTGTTATTGCAGTGAGGAAAATCTGAATGCTGGAGGAGGACTTAGAAAATCAGATTTCATTTTATTATACAGGAACAATGTAGAATATTTATTCCTGTCTCTTCTAATTTGATTCTCTGACTACCATATCAATCTTTGCTCACTGGTGAAACAGAATTATGAAGTATCATAGATGCTGCTGCTTGTAACTCAGCAACAACTAAAAAATACAAAAGAATGAAGGATTTGAGACATTTTAGAAGATTTATTTGCAAATTCATCCACAATGAAATACTTCAGGTATATAAAGTGTTATGAGATGGCTTCTCAAGTCATCAGCCAAAAGGTTTCTTTTTTTTTTCTTCCTTTAGAGGGAGATTTTGTATATATAGTATGGATGTGTTAAATACTAACAAGTATCGAATTCTGATTAAGTGACTCATCTTCTCTCCACTCTACAACACATGTATAATCATTTGAATAATGCAAATTGTACTGGCATTGCTGATATAAACAGCAGTGTGGAGTAAACCTTACTGTCCACAGTTCAACTACTGTGAAAATTGTTCCAGTGGTAGGCTGTTTTCTTTTTCTTGTGGATAGTTAGTCTTTTACCTTGCTATTAAAGAAGTGAATACAGTATTGCACCAAGGAAATTAATCCTGCCTCGCTGTATTGGATGGCTTTTGCTGAGCCAGTCTAGAAGGAAAAGGAGTATCATCCTAGCCTTTGCCGAGTAGGGCATGCCACTAGTTGTGGTAAGAACACTTCGCTCTCTTATAGTTTTTCTCATGGGATCTGAGAGTGAGCTGTAACCAAGGTGGTCCCCTGGTTGGATCTGTAGATGAGGGCTGTATTGGTCATCCCTTTCTAGGCAGGTCCCTGTAGGCAGAGTGAAGTTAAAGATGCATGGCCAGAGCTTCAATAAGTCACTGACATAAAGAATGACAGAGTTCTTGAGCCATTTCTTTTATCCAGAGCACAAGGGATTTTGTTTGTCCCTCCATATCCTTAGAACAGTAGATTTGTTAATTGAGGCAGGCAAAATCTTTGTCTTTTGCTTTATTTGATATTTCTTATATGCTTATAACAGTTTAACAGAGAGTTGCCAAGCCAGGTACTAAGAGTGATCTGAACTGGAATACACGTCAAGTCTGTTGATACCACGCTTCTGGATTTGCTAGTTTGCAGAAGTAAGGGGTCTCTCAGGTTTCTCAGAGAGGAGGACTGTTTCTTACTATGAACTGTTGTTCAGCGTTTTCTGAAACTTTAGGATATAAGTGAACTTTAATCACTGAGTAAATATAAGCACAGTGGCCTTTCTCTCTGTGGCGGTACTGATAGTTTCCTTGCTTGCGGTTTCAGGTGCTGTAAGATATTTTTCCCTTTGCTATTCCAGGCTTCTGTAAAAGTGTGCTTGGAGAAAACAAGATGCAAAATTAAACTCTTCAGTAATGTAGGAAGGACACTTTTATACTAGAAGTGTAGAGGAGATTTGTATTTGCAGCAAGAAGTCATGCTTCCTATATATTTTGGCATTACATTGAACCCACTTGGAGGGCAGAGTTCATCTTAGGAGAGTATTTTTCTAGCATGCTGTTGGAAGCACGAGGTACTATTGGTTTCCTATTCTTAGAAACAGGCCTGTAGTTTTTAATCTATTTAGCATTCACAGAGCACCTGACACACTAAGATCTTTGTTAAGTGCATTGTAGGCTGTGTAACTAAATTAGAAAGAAAATAATATTTTAGGGATAATCCACTGACTAAAATTACAGGGCCACATTTTTGCTAGGATCTTTGCAAAAGAAAATTCATGGGAAATATTTCAAACCTCTCCGTAAGAAGAGAGCTAAGTTATATTTAATTCACAAACAGCTTCTAGAAAATACTACATGACGCAGATGAATAAAGACATCAGAATAAGATGCTGCTAAGAATTCACAAATATGTTTACACTTGCAAGTGGCAAATGTTACAGCTTTCAGAACTGAGAGTATATTCAGGAATATTGTCCATATGCCTCTATTGGCTGACAAAGTAATGCAGCTTGCATTACTCTAAATGAACATTCAGAGATTGGAAACTTGCCGTTGTTTGAGAATTTAGACCTTACTTGCACCTGTCTACAGAGTATAAACTTCTGATTATCCTTTACAAATGTTTTAGCTGTAAGAAGCATTTTCTTAAGTTATGCATACTTAGCTATTTGCACATTTGCAGCTAAAGAGTTGCACTAGTTTGGATGGTATGGAAATAACGGGGTTAGATTTTCTTTATTTTTGTGAAATTTAGAAAAATATCATAGAGTTGTGTCTGTTTATGCAAGAGTATAAATCATTTTACAGAGGAGGAAACTTCAATTAAATATTACTTTTTGTGCCTTGCTATACGTTACTGATTGATGCTGGGGAGCTGAGAAAGCAAAGTCCTTCATCACCTATATCCAGAAATGTGGAGAGAGCACTCATTACATTAACATTAGCTTAAGAAAAATGAAACTTCTGAGCCAATTACACTTTACTGTTTAGACTGGAACAAAAAAAATGATCTTTGTTACAAAATATGTGACTTGAACAGGCAGTTCCTTGTAAAATTGAGAAGTTGCAAATGTCCTACACTTGAGTGATGGTGTACGTGTGATCTTAGTTCTGCTTCATTAGCCCCTAGTGAATGAGTGGTAAATTTTTTCTATTTATACATCTCTTGTCAGGGGATCATAAACATAGCCTGACTACTGCATGTTTTCAGTGTAGCAGTTTCATTTATATATTTTTTGCAGCTTTGATGAATAGTTTATATTCCACTTGAATAAATTTTCTTCTTTTCAGATATTCAGATAGGTATTAGCAGTGGTTAATTATGCACTCAGTACCTTTTGTAATAGAACTATCTGTCAATATGGCAAGCTT
Source organism: Chauna torquata (assembly GCA_013399475.1). NCBI lineage: Eukaryota > Metazoa > Chordata > Aves > Anseriformes > Anhimidae > Chauna > Chauna torquata. The sequence goes on from VXAL01018940.1 coordinate 311,928, forward strand.
TTATGTTGTATTTGAGGGTTTCAGTCTTCTCAGTAAAATACTGCTTTTTCAGTGTGCATGGGAACGATCAATTTTATTTTCTGCTGATTTGATGATTTTCTACTAAAATTTAATCTCCTATGCTATGGAGTTTGTGGCCAATTGAAAGATTTTTCCCTCTGCTAATAGAATATCTAACGCTTCAGCGCTTTACTTCCCATTTCTGTAAGTACACTTTCAAGTTTTTTGTAGTATGATACATAGATATCTATTTTTAAAGGTAGGAAGTGTGCAGCTAGGTTATGTTTTCTGTGTCACTCACTAATTTGGCATACCAGGGATATAAACGACACTTCCTTTTTCCCAAGCATTTCACCAGAGATGACATTTTGTGTAGAATATACCAGTTGGTAAACCACTGGACATATTATGGATGAATGAATACAGATGAATGTTTTATAGGTTGATGGGTAGTTTGTTCTACTCATTCTTTTTTATACAGATGCAAATTATTTTTTTGGTCTTAGGTAGTGTAAGTTCCATGTGGTCCTCTACTTCTGTAGTAGCGTTCAGTTTTTTGTCTAGGATATTCAAAGGCCCTATCAAGAGTTAGATATTTGTTGCAATTGAATTTCAAACAGTTTCAGTAATTTTCTTAGTGTTCCGTTGACCCTTTGGTTTTCAGCCCTGTTAGATAGAGCCAAACAAGTCTAAGTGGAAAGCTGTGTCTCTGAGGTAGACCTGAGCAAGCTTCCCCCAATGCCAGTTGCATCACGCGCACCACAGCCACCTGTGGGGATGAAGCATGTTACATTTCCAGCTCCTGGTAGCTGACTGAAGGTGCCAGCAACCATTTGGCACTTTCTTCCGGGGATGGCCTATCAGTCCTGAAGGAAGAGCATGGAAAAATTGTCTGAGCTTTGGATGGCCTTATACTCAGTGATGAATTTTGCATGATTAGAGTAAGAAGAGGGAAGGAGAGGAAAGAAACTTTGCAAATGACAATTACTAAAAATGTGTAACACAGGCATGGCTTACGGGCTGTCTTCTTTGATTACTGTTATAAACACCTGGATTCTCGGCTACATTAGGACTGTTCTCCTAATCAAAATAAGATAGTAAATGGGAACAAACTTGATAATAACAACAGATATTATCAAAGTCTAGGAGCAGCTTTTGGAAACTGGTTACTGACTCCTTACCATTGACTACTCAACCCTCTGAAGAATAAAAAAGGTGAAGTGCTACATCTATATTTCTTCTGATGTGGCAGGATTCTTCATTATCTTTGCCATGTGTCCTATGGCTTGCTCTTCAGTCTGACCACTCTTACATGATGAGATGAGCAGTGAGTTTTTAGGAAATAAGTGGTGGAGTCACTTGGAAATTCTCATATGCAAGGAGAAATTTCTTTTGACTGTTAGCATTTCAAGGCCTCTTGAAATGGTGGTAATAGTTAGAAATGGCTAAACAAACCCCACAATCAAACTCTTTTGTTCTGACCTATTGAACTTCCGAAATCTTCACTTAAAATATAGAAAATTTACAGGTAAGTTTAACAGAAAACAATATAAACCATCAATGTACTCCACTAATGCAGAACAAATTGAAGATTCAGGGAGGTGTGGGCACACGTGAAAATTGGAGAGAACAGATGACCAGGAGCATGGAAGTTTCCAATGAAAACTGGCTGTCTTGTGGTGTTAAATTTCTGCTGTTTTCTTTGTCACACTGATGGATTCCTGATATTCTGTTCCTCTTCTGTCCTTTGACTTCTACAGCTCTTCACTTAACTATCCTTTATCCAAAAAGGGTTTACAGGAACCTTACACTTAGTTCATAAAGTGTCTATAGATACATTGCACAGAGTGTGTAATAGTATTATTCTAGGTCTTAGGATGGTTACCCTAACCATAGTATTGAAGTGCTTACCAGTCTAATATATAGATTAATCTTTATTTCAGACGAGCAAGTACAGAACACTAACACTAGAAAAAGGTTTGCTCAAAGTCACACAGGGTGAACTTAGGGATTGCACTCTTTTTTTTTTTTTTTTCCCTGAAAACTAAAGAGTAACAACTCTCAGAAGATAAACAGAGAATATACAATTGGAGTTGCTTGGAAATTATGCCTCATAATGTTACCATAGTTCTATGGATAGAGAAAATGTCTCTTGCTTATGTTTTCATGGAAGGGTAAGTATATGTGTAAAAATAATTATGCTTGGATCAGCATATTTGCAGGTTAACAATCAACTGCTGATTATCTGCTGATTCTTGCAAAACAGAAAATCTGTTCTTATACAAACATTAATTATGAAATATCTGACAGAATCATTCCAAACTGGTTTAATTATACACTTTTTATACCCTTTTTAATTGCATTTTACACCAAAGAAAGATCCAGACCAGTCCTCTTAGTAAGGCTGATTTTTCATCTTTACATTTGCTTTAGAGGTTAAACTCCCTGGGTTGTCCTGGATGCTTCACTGTTCTGGTAGACAATTTTTTGAGTAGCTTCCCAGTCTCTATTAATTACCGTATTGGGATGAACCTCCTGCATTACATCAAATGGATCGTATCTGTTACATCCAGTAAAATTGGCATGTGGTGGTTATTGATGGGGCCTTAACTATCCTGGTTTTATTAAGACCATTTTTACACCTAGGTTACAAGTTAACAGTGCCATTATCTCTCCCCAAAATCCCTTGGCGGTTAGTGCCGCCAGCAGCAGTAGAAATTACAGAGGGATTAATCTCTGGCTCCAGCCCCCAAAAGCTTTTCTCTGGAGGTGCAGAATGATGTGTGGAACTGTGTTAAGCAGTGAAAGATTTAATGAAAAAAAAGCCCCAAGTGCCTGCCTGCATCAGAGTCGGCGTCCGTCCCTTTCGAAACTTGTCAATACCGTTTTCTGTCTTTGCAGGCCTGCTGGGCTGCTGAGATATGCACGATGGCTTTGACTGTTTTGTTGCAGCAGTTGTTTTTAAAAGCACGTCCCTGCAGAAGGTTGGCTGGAGCAGTCAATTTCAGAGGCAAATGAGGAGACAGGGTAGAAGAAGGAGGGAATTACAGCTCTCTCAAGAGTCCTTTTCATTTTGAATAATGCTTCCAGATGTGGGAGCGGGTCTTGGGCTGTGAGCAGAGCAGAGAGAGAGGGATCACACTGGTGAGGACAAAGAGGCATAAAGGGGTTAGGGAGATGGGAGAGGATGGGGTGCATTGGCAGGTCGTTCCCGCTGTGCCCTGTGCTGCCTGATAAGGGTGCGCTCTGCTGCGGTGACGCTGCCGCTGACACACATCTGTGCGCACTGCGGAGCCACCGGGGCCTTGGAAAGGAACGATAAGGAGCACAGTGAATAACTAACAAAGCTCATTTGATGAACGCAGTCATTTGCATTACAGTGCCAAATAGCTTTGCTCCTGGTAGCTGACTGTCATACCCAACTACAAATATTATTAGTATCATTTCAATGACATCTAAGGGTAACAGGAGGCTGTACGGAGGGGAGGTCCATAGGAAGTTTCAATTTTTGCAAAAAAACAGGAAGCCTAAAGAAGCTGAGTATTTTGTTTGGTTTAGGGAAGTTATGTCAGGCTAAAAGAGATGACTGATTTTTGGAGAGTGTATATAGGTAAAGAATAAGTATGAGAGCCAACGTCACAGGTTATTGTGCCTTCTTATTTGCATTTTCAGACTAACTTTTTTCATAAAAAATGCCATGATAATTAGTGCTAGCCTCAATGTATAGGTAACGCCAGTGTGTGCAACATCTACACATCAGCAGAGTACTCTTTGTGACGTTCTTAAAGATGCAATGTAAAATGCTAGCACCAATCAGATATTTTCTCATATCTTTTTTTTTTCTTTTTGCTCTCATTCACAACATTTTAAAGTGAAATATAAATGGATGCATTGTGTGCTATGTTTTGTTCTTCATTCTCCAGGAAAAAAATCCGTTACTTTTAATAAGAAAGAGATTACACAGGTAAAGTGTATTTCAATATTTAACCTAGCACAAAGAAGATAAAAAATGCGCGACCCAGAGACAACTGCAGGCTTCAGCTTCAACTCACGTTATGCTTTACCACCAGATTCCTGACCTGTATCAGCTGCTTTTGCAGTGGAAAACAGCACAGGATAACAGGACTTGTATGATATATCTGAATGTTAGTTGCAGAGTTTGCATCCATTTTCAATGCTCAGTCTTGGTCCTCAGTTATACATAAAAATGAAGAACACCCTTGATTAAATAAATAACTTTTGCCTTCTTCAGTGTCCTTTTCCCTTCTGAGTGTTTATTTCCCTGGTCAATTTTTCTTGGACATAAAGCGGCCTGAACTCATGGGTTTTGCACTTTTTATGTGTCTGTGGTTCACATATGTTTATATTCTCTGTATTTGCACTAGCCAATAATAGCTAGTGGAAATATTGAAAATATATGTGCTAAGTGTAAGAAGGTGCAAGGGTGGTAAATATTAGCAGAGCACCTGTGTAACTCTTGTAAGAGGGCTTTAATCTCCTGGTCTGTTTTGGGTACTTGCTGGAATATTTTTGAGAAATTAAGAAGGAAGCGAATGGAAGTTTTGAGACAAGTGAGCCACACTTGAAGAGAGCTAAAAAGAATTAAGAGTCTCAGATCTAACAAGTTTGGGGTTGTCATCATTCCTAAGAAAGTCAGCATTTGTGGGTGATCCCCAGCAGCATGTAAGACCGGAACATGTTTGCACAGTCTGATGAAATGGCAAAGAATTGCGTTAGCAAGGGCACCTTCAGTGTATGGGCAACCTATAACAATAACCTTCACTGACTTGGGGATCTGTGTAACCTTACCGTTTTCTGCTTCAGGTTTTGTTATTGTATGATAGTGTTTTGGTATTGCTGCTATGAAAGGTAATTTTCTTCACTGCTCTTGCAGTTGTGGAAAAAAGATACAGAAGAGCAAATTCATTTTTGATTTTACCTCAGTAAGCATGTTTTGGATGTTCAGTTAATGTGTGTAAGATATGATCCAAATCCAAGCTCAATCAGTTTCTAAGTTTGGTAGGTATTTGATCAGCCAGTAGAAGTACTTAAAGAAGGTTATTTCTGTAGAATATCAATATTTTGTAAAGGAAATCAACAGCCTCTGTGAGAAAGGAGAATATGCTTTAAGCCAGTGTTTTGTAATATTGTTATATCTCCAGATTTTTGCACGTGCATCTTGCATATACTTTCATTCTGGTAAGTCTCCTAATCCAGACTGGGAGCATAAGGTGGAAAAAACAACAAAGCAACCAGAAAAATCTCAGCTCTCCTATGCCTGTAAGAAACCTTTTGTCTTTGACATAGCTCAGCAAAAAGTTTGTTCATTAGAAAGAAACATTTCAGTTAAAAACCTGACTTCACAATTTCTGTTTCCAGAAGCAGTAAAAGAGGCTTCTTAATTGACAAAACATTTTCCCCACTGAGATGCTGACTTTCTAATCCATAGCAGTGTCAGAGGGTTATTGGCTGGAGTCTGAGAAGCCTGACTTCCAGTTGCCATTCTTCACGTGAGCTATGACACGTAGTGTGCTTTGTGCCTTTAAAAGCCTGGAGTGTGGGTAGATTTGTTTCCAATTAAATAAATACAATCATGCATCATTTCTGAAAGTGTGTTCAAAGGTAGAAGGTTTGCCCTCAAAGAGAAAAGAGTATTTATTTAAATCATTAATGGCTAGAAAGGATCAACTCATTTATCTAAAGAGACTTAACCTGCTGGTAAACTGACTGGGGAAGAAATTCCAGCTGTATGCCGGGTTTAGTGCAACGGGGCTGTGGTTCCAACCAGGGCCTCCTGCTGTCACCAAAAGGTGAATAATAACTGTAAGAGCATAACAAAGCTGTGAGATTATATCTGAACAGCACGTCACTTCTTTCTTTCTCTTCGTGTAACTTACATGCTGGCTTTACTGGGGCTCTCCTACAGCTTAAAACGCTAAATGCACAGAGGCAGTTTTTCATTTTGGTGTTTTGTTGAGGGATACCTGGATTACGGTATTTTTGCAAATGGAACATCATTCTTATTGTTTTCCAAGGTCCTCTACTACTAGAGGCTAATCCATTGTCGCTACCATCAGCTTTCATTCTCACCTCTGCATGAATGTCCTTTTGTAGTTCAGTCTATTGCCAGTGTCAAACCAAAATTGAGGCATACTCACTTATTAATATATTATGAATACACTACACCGCCAACAGAGCTTAATCTCTCATGTTGACTCCCAGTCATCTTTCAGAAGTGTACAGAAAGCGAAAATGTGCCACTTGAAACATTTTAACCTGATTGGAAAATCTTTTTTCTCCTTACCCTTGCAGCTTCCTGGTTAAAAATGTATAGCCTGCTGCGCTGAGTGTGGAAGCACAAAGCGTTGCTCAGATGACCACCTGTCACTTCTTTCTTATTGATGGGCTTCGAAAGAGCGTGCCTTGTGATTGACAGATGCAAAGCACCAAGTGCTCTGGTTTAAATTTGGCATTGTCAAAATAGCAAGGCACTCTTTGAGAAATCACATTATTTCTAAGGATATGCAGCATGGCTCAGTGTGTAAAGCTTCATAATTTATGCAAGGGAAAAAACAGGAGAGAGGGAAAGAGAGAATAAGTATGTGAGTAACTGAGAATTGTATGGCTGAAGTCGCACTTAAGGGTTGGCAGTGAAGTGAAGTTCAAGAGGCTTGTCATCCCTGGAGAGGGGAGAGGTCCGTTTTTAAAGTTATGTAATAGGAGTGTCTCTTCTCTGTGCCCGTGATGGGTGAGATGGTAAATAACATGATTACACTGGAACAATTTAGGTTTGGTTTGGTGCCCAAGAGCAACTTTACCAGAGTGAGAATGATGCCTTGGAGTAACTGGTAGGCATCTGTTACCAGCAGGTTTTGAGAACAGATTAAATACCAAGGATTTACCTCTCAGGTAAATCCTTGAGAAAGGGTTGGATTTAGATATTCGTCTGAGGTGTGGCTGGGCCTATTTTTCTATGATTTTACTTCATGTGTGTGTGGTATGCTTATGTGTATGTGTGAGGAAGGAGAGAAAGAAGAGCAGAGAGAATGATTTTTACTTCTCAGGGAACTTACAGAACATCCCTCCATTCTCTGATCTCTTTCTGTAATTGCTTATGCTATAGGAGCAAAGGAAAAAAAGAAGGGACTCTTTTTTTTTTTTAGTAAAAGCTGTATCTTCATTTGACATTCTGTAAAGCAGTGTAGAAGTGTGATGAGGAAAAGTGCAGTGTAGCATCACTTTGAGCTAGAAAGGGAATTGAAAACTAGTAAATACATGGCTTCATTTATATGATAATGCTTATTTAGCCTGAGCAGCAGATTCTTCTGCTAGTACAGAAGTTGAAGACTGCGGCATTTGTCCAACCAAACTGCTCATGGCCTAGGGCCAGTGATAGGCAGGGGGGTGACGAAGCCCCAGGCAGTCCCTTCCCATGGCTCATGAGAAGCCCTGCGATCTCCTGTCAGGCTGCAGCCAGAGGTGTCAGCCAGCTCCTCCGATGGGGACCTCTGCCTTGCCTTGGGTACGTGGGTGCAGGGTGCTTCGGTTGCCCTTCTCCCAGCTCAGCCAGGAGTGCCCGTCGCGTAGGGCAGGAAGCAATGTGTTAGCTTCTACATGGCCTTACAGAAGACTCTGCAATTTTTCTGTCTGAAACTTGGCTTAGGGCATATGGCCCTAGGTTTTCTGTTTCAGGATGATCCTACTCATTGAACCATGAACAGCATGCTGTTAAAGAGCCTGTTTGTCAGAAAGGAGTTATTTTAGTTAATCATTTTACGGTCATTTCAGTCTGTTGGTGGCTTGTGTTACCTTAGGGATAGAGTCCGTTAAAAAGGTCACACATTCAAGCAAGACGCTTCTCTCTGCTGCTGGACTGTGGATATGAAGTTTCTATGATCACTGTGCAGCTGTAAAATATTATTTTTATGTGGCAGCTGACTGAGACTTTTCCTGCGAGTTTTTTAAACAAATGGATCTTCTTTTTGCAAAGTATTTCGTATATGCTAGTTTTGTCCCCACCTGCTGAGTATCATTCACATGCACAAGTGCATATTTTAATGCTGTTGTTTAAAGGGAGGATAACAGTCTAATTGCTTGTCTTATTAGCCCACTGGAATTAATGGAAGACTATAGCATTGAATTGCCATTTAGCTACCATAGCCCTGGGTATACATAGAGCATGGCATAGCGGAGTTAAATCATTTATTAACTCCTTAACAACATGTATTTAATCAGTTTTCTAGTGCTTCAGACCTTGCAATCAATAAATGTCTTTTACTTCCTTGCCCTTAATTAGTGTATGTTTGTCTAGATCGGCTGATTTGTAAGCTGTGAATGGTATATGGTGGTGAATTCTTTACATTGTTAAATGGGACAGTTGTGAATTTCTGTCCGGATACCCTTGTAAGAGAATCATAGAATTATAGAATATTCCGAGCTGGAAGGGACCCACAAGGATCACTGAGTCCAACTCCTGGCTCCACACAGGTCTACACAGAAATTCAGACCATATGTCTGAGAGCATAGTCCAAACGCTTCTTAAACTCCGACGGGCTCGGTGCCGTGACTACGTCCCTGGGGAGCCTGTTCCAGTGTGCGACCACCCTCTCGGTGAAGAACCTTTTCCTGATATCCAACCTGAACCTCCCCTGTCACAGCTTGACTCCATTTCCTCAGGTCCTATTGCTGGTCACCAGGGAGAAGGGATCGACGCCTGCCCCTCCGCTCCCCCTCGTAAGGAAGCTGCAGGCCTCCATGAGGTCTCCCCTCAGCCTCCTCTTTTCCAGGCTGAACAAACCAAATGACCTCAGCCGCTCCTCGTATGTCTTCCCCTCTAGGCCCTTCACCATCGTTGTAGCCCTTCTCTGGACACTCCAATAGTTTCACATCCTTTTTGTACTGTGGTGCCCAAAACTGCACACAGCACTCGAGGTGAGGCCGCACCAGCGCAGAGCAGAGCGGGACAATCCCTTCCCTCAACCAGCCAGCAGTGCCGTGCCTGATGCACCCCAGGGCACGGTTGGCCCTCCGGGCTGCCAGGGCACGCTGCTGGCTCATGTTCAACTTGCTATCTACCAAAACCCTCAGATCCCTTTCTGCGGGGCTGCTCTCCAGCGTCTCGTCCCCCAGTCTGTACGTATAGCCTGGGTTGCCCCTTCCCAGGTGCAGGACCCGGCATTTGCTCTTGTTAAACTTCATACGGTTGGTGATTGCCCAGCTCTCCAGTTTGTCCAGAAGACAAACTGAATCTCACTGCTTGACATGAATCCAGCAACAATGTTTTGCTAAAGCAGTGAGTGGTTAGTTAAGGCTAAGACTTGCAAGGGAGAAATATCTTGTAATAAGGCAGGGTGCACAGGTATTATGGTACTTTTGTTTCTTCATGTTTGTAATTAAAAACTCAGTGTATTGGTGCAGTCAACTATTCATACAAAAGGCTCTGCACAGGTGTAGAGTTTCTTAAGGTAGCACTCACATTTGCATCAGAAACCACCTCAACTGATTTCTAAAAGCTGGTGCCTTATTTAGACCAGGCAAGAGCATTTGATAAAACCACACTTGAGCAGACGTATCTTTTACTGAGATCTAATTATGCAATTTTAGTCAAATATGAAACAGATGCCCTTCTGCTTACCTATTGTTGAAGCCATTTGGTACCACTCTAATATTACACCGACACCAGACAGGAAGGCCTTTTATATTCCCCACTGCATCAGGCGCCTTGGGTGCTAATTTAATAACTTTACAGTCCTAGGAACCAAAGGCGAGTTTTCAGCACACACGTGTGCACCTCTCCCTATGAGGTGAGCTCGCTGCCATGAGGAAGAAGATGCATTTGTTTGTGTCAGTAGTATGTGAGAGGGGAATTGACAAGCAGGAGCACCTTAATGGCTTCAAACTACCTGTTAATGATCATGGCGCTGGTGCCTGCCTGGCAGCCTCAGTCTCCAATTAAGCATCTGCCGGAGCTGGAAGCAGGGCTCTTAATTGGAAAGAAACAGATTCAAAGCAGGTTGCATTTTCTGCCAAGACAGATTTATCAGCAATGCCATGTTTTAATCCATTGCATCTCCTTTCCCACCCCCACCTGGCTTTTCTCTCCGTTTTACCATGTGGATCCCCAGGGGCGCAGGAGAAGCCCTAGAGCAGCGGGCAGGTAGAGGATGCTCTGCACATCAGGGAGGTTTTGCTCTCCCGTAACCTTTCGCTGACCTGGGACCCAGTGATGGATTCTGTCCTAATTGCTGACTTTTCTTCCCGTAGACCCTCCACAGCACGCATACGCCCATTAAGATATATTGTCTAGTATGCATTCGGTAGATCTGTTTGCAGCTATCTTTTACACAGAACTGATTGTTTAATTGCAGATTAAAGATTAATGCAAGTATAATGATTCCATGAGGACACTTCAGACAAAAGCATCCAGCATCAGGCAGCTTGCATCCATTTTTCAATTTGGCCATAAATTTGGCTGGGAATTAAATAGTAAGTAGCCGTGATTGCAACACTGGTCTCTGAAGGCACTCACGGGAATGAAAATAAATGAACAGGCTCTCACACAAAGCATGTTTCATTATGGTCATTAGTGGACAGATCCTCAGCAGGGACCGAAGGTGAAATTGTCTACAAGAAATGTTGACACATGTCTTGTGAAATCGAAATAGTAAGGAAGCAAGTATAAAAATGTTCAGGTCACAGAGTCTACAGACGACAAACTTTCTCTGTGCTGTGACTGTAAGATGCAGGAGGTGCAGACATGCAGAGGTCCCTGCTGTGCGTTCCAGCATAGCTGTATCTTATGTTTTACAGAGAATGAGCGTGTTCAGGAAATTTTTACAATGTAGTGAATGCATAATTGTGTATATTATTTATGTACCAGGAGTTACTACAATTCATTACACTGGTGATTTTGATAAATTATTAAGGTATTGCTTTCTGTTATGTTTTTCAGGTAAGGGCCCTTTTATTTTCTTTAAAACACCCAGCTGGCCGGTAAGTTGTTTGTTTCTCTTCATTTATCTTCACTTATGTGACTGTTGTGAATTGGAATCACAGAACCACAGGCTATTTAGGTAGGAGGGGGGCCCACTTGAGGACATCGAGTCCAACCCCCTCCCAGAGCAGGTCCAGTTTTGTGCGGGTAGCTCAGGGCCTTGTCCAAGGATGGAGACTGCACAGCCTCCCTGAGGAGCCTGCTCTACCCTCAAGGAAAAATATTTTTTCTTATGTCTGACTGGACTTGCCCTCATATTGACTCATGCCCACTGTTTCCTATCTTGTTGCTGTGTATTGCTGTGGAGAGTCTGGATCTGTCCTCTTTTTACCTCCCATTAGGCTCTTGAGGGCATCAGAAAGGTCCCTCTTAGCCTTCTCACAGTGTTGTAACGTGTATTGTAAGATGGGATTGAATTAAAGTGTTCTGGGTGTAGGACAAGGGTGTTTTGTGGTTGGTATAAGGCTGGATGAAGCTGTCTGTGGTCTAACTTCACCCAGGGCTCCTGACCATCATGAGCTCATGAAGAGGTAGAGCAAGAATCCACAAGCCAGCCACACTCACCAGATGTTTTAGGAGATGGGAGTGACCACAACTGTTAACTCCATTTCTCTTTTCAGCAGCTCAAACTAGCTGTGCCCACTGGAAATTTGGCAAGACCTTTAGTCTGCTTGAACTTTTATGTTGTCCCCATAACTGAACAAGAAAAGGGAGAAGATAGTGGTGGCATTCTTACTGTGGCTTAGAAATTAGACCAGGGGTGCAATTTACACCTGCCTGTGTCACATTCACGAAATCTGCATCATCATAAGGACCTGGTTTTCCCTGCATTGGTATGTTGGTTCAGAATTTATTCCACGGAATTCAAGAGAGTTACAGTGGTGTAAGAGAATGGCAGAACAAAACACTGAATTTACAAATGGTTTTAGCTCAGTTTGGTTAAGACAGCTTTTTGGGGACTCCCTGATGTCTTGCATAGCTTTTGGAAATCTTAGCAGTGGGTACTGCTAATTTTGAGTGATAAAGACCTTCTATTTCTTCTGTGTAGATAGAATTTTCGGTCTAACTGAAGCTATTTTGAGGCTGAGTAGGACTCCTGAAGTTAAAACTGTTCTTTTTCTGAGAAATAAATATATTATGATAAAATATATCCTTTATTTTTAAGCAAGTAAAGGAATCCACTTGGTGTTTACTGAAATGTATTTAAAGGAATCCATTTGGGGATTACTGATATGTGTTTGACTTAATTTGCCAGACTTTCAGTGTAATTAGAGTAAAAGTGGTGACATCTTTAAAGATGCTCTGTGTTTTAGGTTTTGTTTGTTTTCCATTAGTTGAAAAGTCAACAGCTTTAGGTTAAAAATAAGATCCAGTTTGCTGCAGTGTTTAGCAGCTTTTTTTTTTCCTTTTGTTGCATCCTTGAAGTTGCACTTACTTCTATAACTTGTAAAAGGAAGGCTAATTATACTTTCAAAAACATAAATATCATTTAACATCAGTAGTAAATTATAGAATGCAATGATGACCTCAACAATATGCTGATTAAGCAAATTTCAGTCTTATGGTTTATTTTGGTTTTGTTTGTTTATATCCTGAGATGCAAAGTCCTCTAGGCACAAGCTGTTGGTTATGCATAAATATGAAGGTATGACAACGGAATCCTGACCCTTGAGCACTTACGTTTTGCTGCATTCCCTGAGAACAGCATAAAAAACAAGGTGGCCGTGGTCCCCCCACTGTTATCTTACTATCTGTAGCATAAAGAGAGAAGCTCTCTAGCCCCTTGCAGTCTTCATTCCTCCTTTAATCTGTTTCACAGTTGTTGGTAGGGATCTCCTAGCTGAGCCCCCGTCTGCCTGCCTAGCCACATGGCTTGTTAGCAGACCCACTCATCCTGCTCTTAGCAGACTGGTCTGCTCCTGCCTGCAGAATGCTCTGCTGTACAAATCCTTCCCTTTAGGGAGCCAGAAGGGCCACTTAGCTCAAGCTGCATCTTCTTAACCAGCACATACAGATCAGCTTGGATACAGAGGTGATGATAGTGACTAGGATAAGGCAAGACAGATGACTGCTACCCGTGTTTCCTCAAAACCCTTCGAAGACCAGATAAGGAAGATGTTATCAGCAGAGAGGATATCTGCTCAGTGCTGGAGAAGGCTGCTGTTACAGTTTTATTTGTTCTGGTGAAGATTCGACTTCATGTCATCTTGTATTTTGTTATTCCCAACAGTCTCGGTGTGGTCTTCTCTCGGCACTGGCAGTTCCCAGTATTGACAGCTCCAGCTCTGACACCAGTGAGTCTGGCTCTTGCACATGTACTAACAGAACAAGCAGTGAAACGCTCACACTTGCCTATTTGTTTGCTGGGATTACATCATGCATATTTATTTGGAGTTTTGAAATACTTGAAAGTCCTAGAGGAATATTGTTACTTCTGTAAGGACAAAGCCCTGAAGCACTTGGGAAGACCAAGAAGTTGGAGCAATTTCTGTGACAGAAGAGTGTAGGGACTGATGTTCTGCTGTAAACTGCAGAAACATCCATAACAATGCATGGAACGAGAGAGACTCCATCTCTATAGTGGGATCCACACTGACACTTACTTGAAAACTCAGAGGTAATGTATGGTAAAAAGTACAGTGTCTTGCATTGAAGAGACTGGTGTGTGAGTGAAAACGTGAAGTACACCAAGCCTAGGTTGTGCACTGGAGAAAATAAAATAAACAAACACTAACATGCAAATGGAAATAATGTGATGAGCTTCTGAGCAATCAGCATTATGCCCTAGAGAAATAAGAGATTTGTGACTCCTGCTAGAATGCAGGTGTTCACAAACTGAAACCTGATGTGATTTGGGAGGGAATAAGAATGACTAGTCCTTGTGCGTTCATGTCAAGGTTTGCATTTCAGGAATTCACAGACTGGGATCCCTACATCCCAGTCTACTAGGTTAGAGATTTGTATTTATAATTGGAAACTAGAAAGCCAGTTACCTAGTCTGGGGAATTAGCCTTTTTATTTGATGTCCTTCACATTCATAGAATCATAGAATCATTTAGGTTTGAAAAGACCTCTAAGATCATCTAGTCCAACCGTTAACATAGTACTGCCAAGTCATTCCCTTTTCTATACATGGATAAAGGTTCTGGTAAAACATTTAGTGACTCTAGGTCTTCTCCAAATTTGGTGGCTTATTTGGTGGTTAGAAGTTAGCTTACTCTTCAGTATAGCAAAGTAAGGCAAAGAAAACTCTCCTGTAATACATGGAGAGGCAGTGCCCTATGGCATGAGTTATATGGCCAAGGTCCAGAAAACTATTTAGGATCTTGAGTCATTTTTAAACTCCTCATTTTTCATTTCTTTAAGAAATTAGGATCCCTTGAAATTTAAATCCAAGTGTTTTCCTTCTGGGGAAGGAATAAAGGGTCTGTTTGCTAAATAAACTACAATGAAATGTAGGAAGTCCCTGTGAAATCTATATCAGATTGATGTTTAAGTATAATTAGCAAACCTACAGTTTCTCAGGTGCTGTGATCTACCTTACCTGATCAATAAAATTTATTTCTTATTATAATTCACTTCTCTTTGCTGAATTAGGGCACTGTGATTTGTATTACTAGATAACATTTCTGTAAATTTTCAGGAAATCTGTTTGTCCAAGTTGCTGGAGTAAAGGGCTTTAAAAGAAACAAAAAGGCAATCTGTTACCATTGTTGCCAATTTTTTATGATGAACTTCTTCAGAGATGTAACTATTTTGGCAGGTAAAGTTATTAATCTATATTTTAGCAGCTGAGGTAATGCGTGGGGAGGTACTCAAATGACCACCATCTCCTTCAATATATTGCTCTTTTGGTTTTAGAAGGTAGCCTTACTATAAATAAACTAGTGCCACCTTTCTGGTAGTGAATTCAGAAAGAGAAAGAGAAGATTATTCACTCTAGGCATGTTTTATTTGTCTATGTGATTTATTGTAAGGATTGAATGATTCATAGTTGTTAGTAATCTGTTTGTAATTGATCAATAATTCAAGTAGCACAGGGCGCAGACCATTCCAGTAAGTGTCCATGCCTTTACAACTATCACCTTGTACAGATGTGCAAATACAGCTCTGATAAGTGCTGTTTGCATGGAAGTGCTAGTGCTTAATGTGCAGTGATACTGCACTTAGTGATAACTCCAGTGATGCATACACAGGGAAAGATGTTGGCTCTGTGAACAGGCAGCGGAATGCATCTATCTTGTTTCATATAGAACAGAGATTCACTGAACTAGTTTCATAAATACTGGTACTCTCTTTCACCCTGTTTCTCCAATAAGCTTGTTTGAATATCCAGGGTGAGCTTTCTATTATTAGTTCAATATTTCTTTTGTACTGAGCCAACAGTGAGGTTCTATAGAGAGCACCATCAATCATAGTCCAGCATAGCTTCAAGATAATTCACTTAGGATGGATTATTAAAGGAAGATTAAGGATGTGTTAAAATAGTTTATTTTATATTAATAGCACACCTGAAAGATGTGTGGTCATTCCAAGGTGCTCCCATAGGCTATTTACATGAAATGAATGAACTCTCTGTAGTACATCCATATGATCTGTAGATATGGAGGTCATGGAGGGAGTTCCTTGGGCAAGAAACAGCATGTTAGCTGGGGAGAAGGAAACTGAGATAGGACACAAAGGTGCACAAAAGGAAGTAGGAAAAAGGAGTGAAACAGAAACCTCTGCAGCTGTTTTGATTCTTGTTTTTTGTGTATGGAAGGGGAAATCTCCATTCCAAGCACTGAGGAGAGAAATTGTATTTTTGTAGCAGGAGATACAAAATTAACAATTCTGCTCTGGGTGGACTGTGCTTAGTGGGAGAGAGCAAGAACAGCATGGGCGAGCAACGTGTTCACTTTGGCTGTTGATCAAATCTTTCCAAGTGAGCTACTCTCTCAGCAGCAGCCTTCATGGTCTGTGTGAACCGAAGGAAATACTTGCTTTTCCATTGGTAGCATTAAGAATATATTGATGCACGAAGAGCTATGGAGTAGGTAAAAGTAGCTAAAAGATTAGCTGTCCTAGGAGAGCCTGTCAGGCTATCAACATACAGAAATTTAAATGTGATGGTTTGGCTATACAGAAAGTGCTTTAGCAGTGGTTTTCTCCCAGATATATGTCTCCCTTACTGCTCTAAATCAATTCCTTAAGACATAGGAAGCAGAACATGACTCCAGTCTGGAATCAGTGCTGCTCAGGGGGCTGTTGAGAGCAAATTCATGCTATAGCATCAGTGACAAATGTTTACAGCTGGGCCATGCAATTTAGCTTTCTTTGCATTTTGTGCCAAGGAATGGACTCTCTTATCCGCCCGTTTGCCACAGCCCATTTGTGGCCATTTCCTGTGCTGGAGGCAGGAGCTGTGAACTCTAGGACCTCTTATGGTGGCAGCACTTCACTTCTGGCTCCCTTTTCCTATAGAAGCTGTGCCCCAAATGGGTTTTGTGGTGCGAGGGAAAGAAAGTGGTGGTGAACATGGCCCCTGCTCTGCTGCTCCCGGACAGTCCAGCCAGCCTGGTCACCCCACAGCCCCGCGAGCTGCCTCACTTGTCACAAGCTCACCCTGGCTCTTCACGCAGAAGTTTCCCGTGACCTCTTGGTCTTTCAAATTAACCTTGCGGTGTATGCGATCACAAAGAGAGAACAGGAAAGCGGGTTGCCCGTTCAATGAACATTTTTTGTAAGACTTCTGGCAGTTTTTAATTCCTCATGTGTGGTGTGTAATCAAAATAGAAATTGCTCAGATGCTGAGAGATTGGTACCTGATGAAATTGTGACAGGAGATACTTCCAGCTCTGATCTAGTGTTTGGAATGTGTGAGGAAGAGAAATCTGTTCTTGTGGGGTCTTTTATTCACTCTGCTTTCAAGAGCTAGAACAATCTGTCTCTGTGCTTATTTAATTAATGCGATGTCAACAACTATAATGTGCTAAATAATACAGAATGAGTAGTAAACAAAGCAGGTTCTGAATCTTCCAAATATACCACAACCAAAATTAATTGGCCAACCTCAGGGGAAATTGTAGCACTGAACCTTTTTCTTGGGCTTTGTTTCCTTTTTTATGAACAGTGAATTAGTTTCAGTTTTGAAGCTTCCTGAAATATTACCAGTTTTGCTGTCTCACTTTGAGAAATAGCTCACTTGTTCTCAAGAAAAAAACAAAAACCCTGTAGCAGCTAGAGGCATAAAGCCACATTCTGAGCTCAATATCCATCTGAACCGAGACTGGAGGTGGTCCTGTATGAACAATGATGGTATTCAAATTAAGCTATTAAAACACTGAAATATAATCTTATTTAGCAAATAGCTTCATCCAGTTAGCAAAATGTATGCAGAAGTAAGACTACCTGAATGAAAATTTTTGGTACCTTGTTAGTGAAGCTATCTTTATTTTATTACACTCTTCCAGGATTTTTTTAATTGTATATTGTATACTTTCTCTCCGTGAGGGCTGATGCACAGTTACTCACTAGATGAAATGCTGGCTCATTGTGGTCAGTAGCCAAGCTTCCAAGAAATGAATGAGGCTTGAATGGGATTCATCCACCCTAATTCAGGCATGTGCCTGGACTTGGGGGAAACAGTGAGAAACAGGCACCATCAAAAGGCAGCAACCTCTTCCTTAACAGAGATAAAAATGGATCAGATGAATTGGCTTGAAGGCTCCTTCTTTCCTCCCTTTGACTTCAAAGAAAGCCTGCAGCCTCTAGGCATGTAGCTTCAGATATCTAAAAGGCAGGTGACGTGGATCCTACCTCAGGTTTATCTGGTAGGAAAAGCATATGGCAGAATAAAAGTGCCAGTCCTTCCAGGGAGAGCTTACACGGTGGTCTGAGGGAGCCTCCTTCCCCTCCATGCCTGTGCTGTATTTATTTATGTGACCTGAATCCTGCTATTGCCCTAATTACGAGCACTGAGACCTGGCCTCATGTCTAAATATTCATCTGCATTTGTGCCTGCATGAGCACATTTGGCCTCTGTTTATTCTGCTGTGTTTCTGTTTTGCTCCTCTGAAGCAAGTGCAAAGGAAGAAAGGGGAATGGAAAAATTTCTGTTGTATTTTCCATTAATCTGGCTGTTTATCTGTCCTGATTGTCGCTGGAGCAAAAAAATGATCTTACCTTCTAGAACTCCTGAAATTTTCAGAGGAAGAAAGAAGGCAGCCTTTCCTTTTAATTGTTTTCCTTTTATTTTAAATGAACAGTGACTTGTAGAGGGGAACAGCAGGCAATCTGTGAGAATAGTCCAAAAGGTGAGACAGACCTCAAACAAAGGAAATATGAAAGCCCTCTGCTTTTCTTTTTTTTTTTTTTTAATATTCCTCCTGTGCCTCAGGCTTGCAAAGGAGTGCAGAAACCGTAATACCTCACTTTCATAGATAACAGTGGAGGCAACAAAAAGCTGTGTTTTTTTTTTTTCTTTTGAGAATTTAGGTGCAATACATAGAACTGATGTGTGGCATGCTGTTCCTTTGTAAAAGTACCAAGAATATTAAAATACTCCCATTATCCGTGCTTAGCCTCAAGCTTCCTTTAATGATCCTACCACATCTTGTAAGAACTAGAACTAAATGGACTATGTGACTTCAGAAGCTAGCTACACAGTGACAATTAATGGTTCTTGTCAAAGTCCTGCACAATCAGTATCCATAAATTATGACATCTAACCACTAGCCCTTTTAATCTCCACTAAAGGTTTTTGGGTTCCTTATTAAAGCATCAATCTGTGCCTCTGATGTGTCCCCTCAAAAGAAAAAATAAACAACTAATCAAGTAGACAGTGTTCTTTGTGGTTTAATTCAAAGGCTGCTGTTGTACATATATTGCATTTATATGCTAATATCAATTCATCAGACATTTAGACATGTATTCTTTTCATCTATATTTTGTGTTCACATTGCTATGTCAGTCTGCTGTTGAACTTTCCCCTGTTCTCCATTCAAAGAAAGTGGCTAATACAGTCAGCTAAGCAGATGAAAGAGTTACGGAGATAGGAGTTGGATCCTGCTGTTCTTGCTTTACTCACCAATAAAAGTCATTGTGCAACTTAAAAAAAAAAAAAAAAAAGGTACAATAACTCTAACAAAGATGTGAGTAGCAAGAAGAGCTTGTAAGCAGTCCATAACAAGAATGAACAAGCTTTGCCTTTCTCTACAGGGTTTCTTTTTTGATATACTGTAGCTGATCCTGCTGTCTTGTCTAATTTAGACAAAAACTATAGATGTGCTTAAAACTTGGGAGAGTTAAGAGCTGAGATGCATTTATTCCTGAATTTGAACCTGGTTTTCGTTTGAAGAAGCAAGGCTAGCAGTTAGTTTTCCATGTTCTCCATCTCTCTTGCCTCATGAATAGCTTGTCATTTTTCTTTCCCTCCATTTTAGCTTGTGATCCTGCCATTTTCCTTGTAAATGCTACCATCTAGCCCAGGTCACACTGCCCAGCCTTCTGGCTTGCAACACCAAGTCATGATACGCTTAACTGATTCAATACAATATACCAGCTAGGTCATTGCCACCAGGATGGGCAGTGACAGGTGCTGGAAATAGATCTTGTAATGTGTGGTGTACCCTGCATTTTGGGCATTACTTTATCTTGATCCAAAGCCCTGTCATGGCAGGTTTGAATTTTGGCATATTTAGAGTGGTTTTCCTAAGTGTGACTCGTCCTAAAAAAAAATGCAGCAAATCTCTTGTCTCTTCTCCTTGTCTGAAAAATGTGTTGACTGTGGACCTAAGAGGAGGCAGGTTTCTAGCTGAAACCTCTTTCCCTGATGTACAGCCTGTAGGCAGGGCTCGCTTTAGCTATGAAGTGACACCTCAGAGGCACAAAGGTCTCCGCAGCTGCTTAAGAAGTACTGCAGTTACATAGTAGATACTCTCCCTAAAGGAGTATCTGCAGCAGTTGGGTCAGAAGTGTTAGTTTGGCAGGGGCCAGAGCTGGTGTAGCTACCGCTGCGCTGTTGAACAAACAAAAAATTTAGACCAGAGTAGAGCAGTACTTCTACTTGTTCTGTTGACTCTTTCATCTTGCATTAACCCTTTCCAGCATGTTTTCTTCCTAAATGGAAATTTATGTCATGAAGTCAAAATAGATACTATGCTTGTTTTAATCCCTTTCCTTTCTGTTTTCTCCTTACCCTCATCCTTCCCCAGTGACATGACTGTACTTCCTTCCCAAAAAGCTTCTAGCCTCAACTCACATTGTTGGATCTACTGTGACTAATTCTGGAGGCTTTCAAGGCTTGGGTTCATATTCTTTCCCTTACCCTTTTTTAAAGAGAGAAAAAAGATTGATTATGCTCAGTAGTCTCAATAGAGAGCTTCTGTCTACAGCAGAGAACATTTGGGAGTGGGACACAAACTTGCATGTGTAAGATTAGCTGGTGTTAAAAAGCTAACACTTCCTGAGTAGAAAGCCTCAGAAATCCTAAAAATCCTAGAACTTTAAATTCCTCAAGACTTCAGGAAGCTCAGTTTAGTACTAAATCTGGAAGATCCAAAGCACCTTTATGATGCGTCTCCTTGTCCAATCTATCTGAATGGGTACATTCCTAAACTAAGACAGGAGATTTCTCAGAAACAGGCTTCCACATGTGATTTACCGTCCTGGACATACCCCATTGAAAAAAAAAAAAAAAGAACGCATTAATACCCCAAAATGGAAAACATTAATCATTTCTAAAAAAGTAGGTGGTAGAAAATTTTTGCATAGGTATGTGCAGATGAAAACAGCCTTCCATTCCTGAACTTATTTTAGCATCCTAATTTGAGGATTAATTATCTCTGTATACTTCATTCAAGTTTTTCAGTTATTTTCCCTGTTCTTAACTGGTAATGTGATTTGACATTGCTTTGTGCCAATGCAGTGAATAATATTTTACAATTAGTTAAACCCAGCTTTAATTTGTATTGCTCTGTAGTGGCAACAGATTGAATTTTTTTTCATTTCTCATTCACAGAAACTCCCATTTTGTAGAATTAGAGAAACAATATCTATTTTTGATCCATTTTAATGATGTATCCTATCATTATCAATCAATAAGAAACATTTAGTAGAACTTCTTCTGCAAAGGAGATAAAATCTATTACATAAGTGAACCTGCAAAACAGGAAATTCTGCCTTGGAGACAGACAGATATCACTTTTCATAATTCCAATGCATACCTAAAATCATGAGCTAGGTAGAGACATTTTGGTATATAAGATTATTTTCTCATAATCTGTGCCTGACTAAGCTAACCCTTCACTATTCCTACCTGCTGTTTACTTGTTCTCTCTTTCTGAGTTCTTGCTCCTTGCTTATACCGCTTCTTGCTCTGTGTGCTAACTACCCTTTTGTTAGCCTTTGCATCATTAATACAGCTCATTTTAATTCAGAGTAATTTCTGCAGTCCTCATTTCCTTTAAAGTTGCTGTGTCTGTTTTGGATGAGAAGAAAGGCTTGCCTGGCTAAATTCCATGTATATTCCCCAGCTCTCTTGGGCTGTCATTCAGTGATGTAGTAAATGCAGCTCTAGAGTTCATAAATAGAAGACAGCAAATTCTGTGACTGCATTGTACTTATTATTGATTGAGTTAAAATTCATCTTCCAGTTCAATTTTGTTGAAAAATGTTGATTGGCTAATTGCCTACCAGCAGGCTTAAGCTTAATACCAAATCAGATATCATCTGTCTACACCATTCTAGCTTTATGCTGAATCAACAATTGTCTGTTCTCCCACAGTTGTCATGCAATTGGCATGGCACTGTGAAGTTCCTGTCATGCACTCTGGCAATACATCAGAAATGTGATTATAATGAAGGGTATACAGCTGTACGTATATCTAGGATCAGCAAAGTGTGGAACCACTGCATGACCTTTTCTTCTACAAGATACATTATCTTGTTGTACGTACTTTACTCTGATGTCTTTAGATAATAGTAGCAATAATATCATGACTGACTCTGCATTATGTGTCACTGAAACAGAGAAATGCTCTTTTATTAGATCATTTATTGAAAACAAAGAGGATGAGATTAAGTCAAATTCCATTTTACGGCAGAAACGAGGCATATTGCATATTCTGATGTTTTCAAAGCCACCTGCTTTGTTTCATTGTGATTTTTTTAAAATGTGCAGCTGCTCTTGTACCTTCTTACAGCAAATTCTGAATGTATGTGTCAGCAATAGGACGTATAAAGCAGCATTTTGATCTTTTTTGTTCTTCAATCAGATTTTCATTCTTATTTTTGACACACTTTTATTTTCACTAAGTATGAGGTAGAGAATCCACTCAGAACAGAATAGGTGAATGATTTCTGCTATGATAATGCCCATGAAAACAATAGCAATCCAAACTTTTTAAAGGTTCCATTTATTAAGCACACCTCTTTCCAGCCTCCTTCTTCATGAAATATGCAATGGGAAGCAATTGTGTAAAAGAATAGAAAGTAAAGCTAGAGGACATACATAATAAGTGTCATAGGTAAGACTTTTACCATTTTAGGATGTGGAATATGAGTGATACATGGTTGCTGATACTATGTGTAGATGAGCATACGGCCTCATCTATTTTTATGACTTGTCTTACATGCACAGTTGTTGATCAACCCAGATAGTTTTGACTTCTTTAAAATATCATCTTTATCTTCTGATCAGTGCTGCCTAAGGTATTACACCTTGACAGCAAGTGCCTTGCTGTGGGAGATTCATAGGTGGAAATGAATGGTTTTATACCTCAAATTCTGTGGTTACAGTTGATTGATTCTGTTCCAACATCTGTGTTTACTACAGACCAATTTCTTCTCTTTACTGCTTATAGAACAAACTGGCTGAGTAAGACTTAGCACATCTATATGCTGACATCTAAAAAGAGGGCTGGGCAGAAAACAAGTGGAAAGCCTGTTGTCAAGATGGAGCCCAAATACAAATTGTCAATTCATGCTTTTTTCTTTGTATTCTTGGTGCACATAACCAACATATGTATTTATGGTTTTATTCCAAAGGTATCTACTATCACATAGTTAGAGGATGTCTTCAAAAATAGCAATGATACTTTAGGCAATGGAAAGCATGCCAAATGAAGCACAGCTAGCAATAACGAGATCCAGCAGAATGGAGGGGAATGTGGCTAAATACTGAGAGTGATTTGCTATTAGGGAATACTAGTTACAGAGTAAACATGCAGAGTAAGCGCCTTTGCTGCTTCACTTGTAATTAGAGTCATTTGCAGAATCCTTTTCCAGGGACATTTTTTGCATGGGGAAGAACAAGGCTGATGGGACCAGCTGAGTATGATTAGGACTTGTTTGCTATGGAGAGAGGCCTAACTGCAATTCTTGGAAGGCCATGAGACGGTTTGTAGTTAAATGCAGTTCCCACTTTTTCTAAAAAGAGAAAATCATTTAAATACTATACCTTTGTCAGACAAGACAGAGTTAAGACACAAAGATGACTTTATAGCCAGGTTTCAACCCCTTGACTAGAGTGCTTACTTTTTGTGGTGTCCGGTTGAAAGAGCAGACCATGAAAATGAGGCTCTTCGGGAAGGCTTCCAGAAATTTTCCTGCTGCCAACTTACTCCTTTAAATTTGTGCAACAAATGACTGAAGAAAGTACTACACTGAAGAAGGTAGTATTTGCATGAGTTTCACGAAGAGCAGGTTGTGATTCCTAGATATGAAAAGAAGAGGATATGCATGTAATAGATGCACAGAAAGTAGAGGAGGAGGAGACAGTGAAAGAGAACTGGAGTGAGTGTTGGGTTTTCCTACAGGAAAAGTGCCTGTATTGTTACAAAATCTGTGCACATCAACTGTACTTGTGTGTGTTTGAGTAAAAGCAATGATCTACAAATTTACTGTGGTCCAGTCACAATGACCAGAGGTTGCAGTGTGTATATATGTGTATAATATATATTATAAATGAAGCATCTATTTCCATTTTAACACTAATTCCCAATAAGCTGGTATTCATCAATATATGTTTGCTAGCAGATCAATATCTAATCTGTTTGCCAATTTGATTGTATCAGGACGGTGCATCAGACTGATAATTTTCTAGTGAGTCTCTTGTATTAACACTGAGAGAAAAGGAAAGAAAGTAATTTTACTATTAAAACTGAATGCAATACTTCAATGCAGATAAAATGTTTTGCAGTCTGAACTAAATAAGCAAGCAGAGAATTGAAGCTGTTATTTATATTAGAGCATTAGATATTTTAGGAGCAGAAGATGCATCATGTAAGATTAATATAGCTCTTTTATTTAAATTTGCATCTACCCAGTAAAGGAGTGGAGATAATTCAGTGCAGGACCACATGAAAAAACATGTTACAGCAGCACACTTGGGAATTTGTGTCACATAAATGAAAGGAAGTCTCTAGTAGAAAAAATGCTGAAGCAGCTCTTGGCTTTCGTTGTGTGAGTAGATGGATGAGTGTTTCTGTGATTCTTGAAGCTGGAAGGTTTATACTGCGCTAATGGGAGTGTTTTCATCTGGTTGTGTGGATCAAATCCAGCATTTGGTCTGGATGGCTGGAGTTGGAAATCTGCCAGCTATTATACTCTACTGTTTAGAAAGAAAGTGAAAAAGGTTTTTCAGGTTCTCTGTGCAACTGACATTTTTAAAAGATCATCTGTAAAATTCTTTTAGCTCCTGGGAGAGTACATAAGAATGGATTTCCAAAAGTAGCTGGTCTCACAAGCTCACTCTTCATAGCATTTCCTATTGCCGTTGCTGGAAGCAGGCTACCTAGATGGAGCATCAGTATGAGCCAGTGGGACATTTGCATTCTTTCTGTGGTTCACTGGAAAAGTCAGGCTCATTCAAACCTGCTGTCGTTTCAGATTATTTTTCCTTTTTCGGAGGAATCCAGAGCCATTTGGGGCATCTTTTTCATAAACCGTTGTTATGACATGACTTTTAAAGCTTATTTCAAGATAGTCTTACATATTTAAAGGGAAAACAACCTGTTCTCTGAAGGTTGGAATTGTAATGATCTCTCTTCAGCACGGATCTTCCATACATATGGCGTTCTACAAATTATATATTCTGTTTCACAGAATTAGTGTATTTATTACCAGAGGAAAATAGATTATTAATTACAGCCAAAGGCTGCTTTGATTGAATACACAATTAATTAGCTATGCTAAGCCCATCCCAAAGCTTCCAATATTTTCAGCTGGATGATTTTTCTAGTACTTTTAATTAAAATTGTTCTAAAAAGCCACAAGTTAGCTGCATGTGCACTTAAACTGAAGTTAGCTCTTCAATGTTTTGCTGGTTTCTGTATGCCATCTAATTAATCTGTAGTTATTAAATGTACATAAAATCATCTGATACACAAGGTAATTTGTGCAGATGTGGAACAGTGGAGAGCTTTTACTAGTCCTTGGCATGATTGTTTTATCTTTGGAAAACAATTTCTAAAGGCCGCAGATAATAATTGTTTTGATGAGGCAAATGTGGAAAACAGCATACCAACCAGACGCAGTTTAAAAAAAAAAAAAAGCAGCAGCAGAGACTGACTTACAGAGATGGAGACATTTGATTTTTAGCGTGCCGCTTGTCTTGTTTCTGGAGGTGCAAGCTCTTTCTGGAGTGTCCTCGAGGTTTGACAGTCTCCCCTAAATTCCTCTGTTCTGCCTGGGTGTTTGCATCCCACTCCTGTTTTGATAAACTGGCTGTCACGTGGATAGGAGATAGTTTAGAGCTATGTTTTCCTCAATGATTTATGAATAAAGTTAGGGCTGAATTTTCCAAAGGGACCAAGAGAGCTAAGAGCTCTTACCAGAAATCCACAGGTTTTGTTTTTCTGCATGCCATCAGTACTCTTGAAGTCTCTCTTTCTCATTACTGCTAAACTATTTTCAATGGATATCTCTGAGAAATTTGTTTGTAGGCAGTGAAACTTTCATTAAAAGGGGACAGGATGTTTTTTGGAGCTCAAACACCTGGGATTTTTGGCAGTTCCGTGTGTGTGTGTGTGGGCAGGCATGGAGGTAGCAGATCCGTCATGCCACACAAGTCAAGAAACAAAGAAATAAAGACTGGGTTTGGGTCAGGGGTGTGTTGTCTCTGGCTGGAGCACATTCTGTAGCCTGGAAAGGCTCTAGAGATAGGTCACGGTGATGAACAAGGAGAGGATTAGAGCACACATCCAAGTGCACTTTGCTCAGGATGGTACCTAATCTTGTGTCACTCACCAGTCGCTTCTGTGTTTGTCCCTTTCCTTTAGTGGCAACGGAGTTACTCAGTGCGCACCAGCTTATGGCCCCGTGGTTACAGCAGACGTCCCATAAAGGTTTGAGCCCTCTAGATTGTGGAGGGCCATGGATTCAGATCATTTACTTCTTGGTGGGCCCTCCAACCATGAGGCTATAATTTTATCACATCCATGAGCATCAAGTGATGTGGAAGAGCTGTGTATCATAACAAAATGATATATACTGTCTGCAGAAGTACTGCCTTACCTCTATTAAGGCCTCATACCTTTTTGCTCTTTTTACACATTGCTAAGGTCATTTGCCAGGAAGAAAGAACACCTTTGTTTGGATTAATATTAGAGTTCAGAAAGCTCATCCTAAATATGCCACAGGAGAAGTAGCAAGATGATGTTTGAGTTCCTAACTGGATACTAGATCATCTTTATCATGTCTCTGCACAGATAGTTTGTCATAGCACAGTCTGTGTCCTACTCTAATGTTTTTAAAGTATACGAGCCTACAGTTTTTAATGGAACATTAGCTTAATTTGTACTTGGCAAAAATTACATTCCAGTTTTGCACATCTTGGTCTATAAATATCCTTCTGCTTCAGGCAACAATATTCTGGCCTCTCATCAAGTATGCCTTTAAATTTTTCCACAGACTTTTTTTTTTTTAAATTAGATTAATTTTGCATGTCACAAACCTTGTTTTACATGAGTGTTCTAGTGGGCTAGTTAATGTATATAATAATGTGTATCCTAGCTTTTTCCCTTTGTCCTGAGGAATTCCTCAGTCCATTTTTTTTGACACAGAAGGGAGTTTCTGAAGGTGTCAAATGTCCTGTGATTGGTGGTCTAAGAACCTTTCTTATGCAGTGTGACAAACTCCAGAGGGGAGCACTGGTTTCAAGTCCACCAACCTGAGTAGTCCCTGACTCTGTTAACAGGCACAAGTTAAAAGCAAACCGTAGTAGTGTCCTGACCCAGCTGCATCCACGTATTACAGCATGCAAGTTAAATATGTGGAGACCCCAGTTTTGTGGTTAACTCTGCCTGTATCCACTGTGTTACCAAAGCCGAGAGTCAGAAACCTCAGGGCAGAGCCGTTTCTGGTGCTAGCAGTGTGCCAGGCTGTTTCAGAGGGAACGTGCCCACGGCAGAACCAGACAGAGCCATGCAAAGCGCTCCCAGCTGGAAGTTGTTCTTTGCAGCCTTCATATTTTCCAGGATCTGTATCTTCAAGCTGTTTACATCTGTGGCACCAACCGTGTGCCAACTAGTGTCCAGACCTTAAATGGAGTCCTTCAGATAGATAGATTGGAAATGCAGATACTCAAGCATGACAATTCATCCTATTCATGCTAACATGGCTCTGTGATTCCCTTCTTTATAACACATCCAGTATCAATCTTAAACATTGGTGACATTTGGAAATATGTGAACTAGTTGAGGGTCAAATGTCAGTCATAACTTTCGCTGTTATTGCTTTGTGCTGTTGCTGCAGCCTTTATCAAACTTGAACATGTGTCCGTATTACAATTTGCTTTGAGACTGTGCTCTTTTTTGAGATTCAGAACTGTTTTGCAAGCGTTAACTCGGCCACGCACTGTTTCTGAGATGCAGTGTAACAGACACATGCCATGCTTGGAGATGGTGCTCTGCGTATATGGCACATAAAACATCTTACATTCTATATAAAAAATAAAAAATAAAAAAAAATCAGTGGGCTATCGTTTATGTTAGAGGAGAACTAGTTAGCTGGTAACTTTTGAACATCTTTTACCTAAGTAGGCTAAGAGCTGTTTACTGTCAGCATACCATGTCCAGAGAGAAATCTCTGCTGTCATCCACAAAACTACAGTGGATCACAATGATCTGCAAGGCTTTATCTTCTCAGTGGATTAGCTATTTGACTGATACTCTCCCTTATGTAGTCAGAAAGGATTCTCTTCCACCTTGTACAATGTTTATAAAACTAATTTAAACTGTGCAAAATGGGCCAGACTATGACATGGAAATGTTCCTCACCTGTCACACTGCAGGAAGGAGACAGAATGGAGACTCTAATAGATATCAGAAGTGCAAGCATTCAACTTTTTCTTCAGTGCCCTCTACAGTCAGACCCCAGGTCTAATCCAAGACCCTGAGTACCTAACATGTATGCTACAGCAGATTCAGTTTGCTAAACCTAGCTGCCTAGTGCCATCTTAGCTGCCCTCTGGCTTCCAGCTGCTGTTCAGAGTGGCCAAGGTTGCCTGTGGGTTTTGTGTCATCTCTTCCACTCCGGGCTGCCTGCAGTGCTGTAGTGCCTGAAAATGGCACAAGGGAGGGCTTGCTGCCCTGGCCAACAGAAGCCCAGGGAGATGTGCCCTCCTCCGGCCCGCCTGGAGCAAGGCTGGTTGGTAGCCCTAGCGAGGGGGCAGCTTGTGGGGTAGGCTGGGGAAAGGTGAGCCTGAGTGCTGTTCCTCCACTGGGTACCCTCCGCAACTGGAGAGGGGAAGGTGTGAGTTTGCTGTTGGAGCATGGAAGCTTGGAGCATTGTTTTGTCCAGTGACAGGGGAAGAGGCAATGGGCAGAAACTGAAATACAGGAGGTTCCATCTGAGCATCAGGAAGCACTTCTTTTACTACTGTACAGCTGATGGAGCACTGGCATAGTTTGCCCAGAGAAATTGTGGAGTCTCTCTCCTTGGAGATCTTCAAAAGCCACCTGGACTTGGTCCTGGGCAACCTGCTGTAGATATCCCTGCTTGAGCAGGAGGTTGGATCAGATGACCTCCAGAGGTCCCTGCTAACCTCAATCATTCTGTGATTCCATGAAACTGAACTAGGACCCATCTTCCTGCATGCATTACCCACCAATGGCCTTTTCAGGTGGGATTGTTCAACTTTTGTAGATTTTACCTTCAGCATAACGACAGGCATGAAAAACTGAGTCAAAATTGAGTTAAGTGGCTGTGCAAAGATCACCCGGCCAAGCTAGTGATATAGACAGACCTCAGGCATCCTCAGTCCTGCTTTTTCCAATTCCCAGCTGTTTCCCTTTTTCTGTAACATAACTTTTAAACAAAAACAAACAAGAAAACATCCTCGTTATCTGAGTGCAAGAGCTGACACAATATGCATCTCCAATATAGCTGTTCCAGGCTTCAGGATAAATACCTCATACATTTATGGCCTCTTTCAAATCCAGTTCATTGCAATCTTTTGTGTAAATGCTTCTAAATTCACAGATAATTGACAGGACGGGCTCTGAGGGTCTTACAGTCAACTGTGTTAGTGAAGCTAGCGTAGAAAGTCTGAGTGCTGAGAAGCCTGATTCATTATGGGAGAAAAATAAATGATTGCCCATGCACAGCAACATCTATTCTAAATGAAATACCTCAGTTGTTTTCAATTTTATTTTTTCACAAAATACCCAAAGGCAATAATCCACTTTCTGGATTAACAGCCTGTAAAATATTACTCTAAAAAAAAATTAAACCGTGTTTGAGCTAAGTTATGGTAACACAGAAGACATCAAGAAGCAGTGGAGTCTCCGCTGTGTTGTAGTTGTGTAACTTGAAACCATGCTGAGCGAACACTTTTTTCTGCTTTTATAAGACATGAGAAGAATCATTTCTGCCCAAGACTATATAAATCAGACTTCGTCCTGGGAAATATAACACCCTTGGATGGTGCTGTCTATTAATGGAGATGTTATCCCTGGATTACCAAAAGCCATAATAAAGTATATTTATAATTTTTCAGCATTTTAAAATCTGTTCTCTTCCTGTCTTCATCAATTTTATTTTAATGCCTGATCTTTTGTCTCTTAATGCCTCAGCAGTTTGTCTGGTTGCTCCCTAATTTGGAGTAGGGGATATCACCTAAGTTACTGGAAGGTTGGTCCTCCATAAAGCTCACAAAAATTGCTGTTCAGTTGGTGGAGCTGGTAGCTTTCACCCATTGACAAGCAGCTGGAGGAAATAATCTCTTCAGATGGACATGCAGAAAAATAATGGTCAGAAAAGGCAGCTGCAGGTCTTGTGTTAAAGTTAGATGATATTTGGGTGAATATAGATTTTTTCTTCAGCTTGTGTCAGAGTTGATTGCAGAAGCTAGTGAGCTGCTGAAGTATGTTACTGGCAGTATTAGAGATGAAACAGAGATGGAGGTGAATGCTGGAGATTTGCTTCTTATTCTCACATTACTAATGCTTTGTGATACCAAAGGATGTCCAAAGTGTAGTCCTTTTTGATTTTGTTACTGTGAAACACAAGTCTCTCTATTTTTAAAGCTGAGCGTTAGCATTCCAAATATTAGGTCACTTGAAGTTTCTGAGCTTGTTCCCCCAGAAAGGTAGGTTTTCTTAAAACTGAAAGGTCATATTACATTTTTTTGTGTGTTCAGGAATCAGAGCTCAGTTTTGAGTGTGTTCCATATGCTTCACCCACGCGATGGCCTCATCTTGTGCATGATATGACTACTACTTGGTGCCAAAATTGAAAACAGCGTAAATAGTTACTCTTGCAATATAAGCATGAGCCTCATGTAAGTTTGCATCAGAGAAGTTTAACTGCAAATGAAAGATGTTAAGTAGTCAAGAGAGATTGCTGTCTTCTTCTTCTGCCCAAAGAGCTGGTTGGCTCCACTGTGCATGTGCCTTGTGTCTGGCCAGTTACATGAAATCCAGCCTATGGGGAATAGTCATCGTATCACAGTCTGCCCCTTTTGAAGATGACTTTTTTGGGGGGAGATGCAGTCAGAGTCAAAAGCAGAAACGTGAGAAGTCTCTCAGAAGAATTTGCAAATATACATGTTTTGAGTGGAGGGGAAAAGCAGCTAAAGACTGAAGGGCAGGAGTGGGACACAGGCAACGTGGAGAGAGAAGGCATTTGTCTATAGGGTAAAAACCCAAACATTTTAATAGGATGATTTTTTTTTTTTCAGTGATTCAGTTTGTAGCACAGCCCCCAGAATTAGCTATACTGGCATAACTGTGAGGTGAGGGACATCAGTGTAGAGAGCAGTAGTAGCCAGGATAAATAAGATTCGTTAAACTAGTTTAGCATGCTGGAGATGGTGGAATAAAATTGAATGGTGTACCTATACTTAGGATCAGTGTGGGATATGCAAGTCTTTGTGTTCAGTATACAGTGTAGAAGGTGTTAGCGTACAATCTGAAGCAAAGAATGATTATACATAGGGGAGGCAAAGGGTAAGTGGAATACAATGAATCACAGACTAAGCAGAGGTAGGTGGTTACAAAGCCAGGCTAACCTGATAGATTTTTTGATTAGCAAATGCTTTATCTTGACAAAGCATGTATGGTAGATTTGGTTTATCAGGACTTCCGATAAACAAAAATGAGGTGGCATTATAAGGGAAAATGCTAGCTAAAAGAACAGAAATGGTTAGATAAGCAGTCATAAGGAGGACACGGAGTTGACTCCAGTGGAATACCTATCTGCATACAGTATTAAAAAGGAAAGCGAAAGGCTGGAGAGAGGTTACTGCTTGAGCTCCAGAAGGGTTTGTCTTCGCACTGATCTTGTTTAATACTTTTGTTAGTGACCTTTGCAGAAATACGAGCAAACTTCACCTGCCAGTTCCTAATGACACGTCTAATGTCATCTAAAATACTGATGGCTTCAGCAGGACTGGGAGGCTTAACTGAGTACCTTGGTGGGTGGGGAAAGGAGGGGAAGAGAGAGGGGGAAGGCTTAAATGTTGAGGGAAAAAGGTGGAGAAAAAGAGAAACACTGTAATGAGTCGTGATTTAGGAAAGTACAGTAATCAGAATGTAGTAAAGAGAAGAGCAAGACATTGATACTAGACCTGTTGTTTCTCTCATTTGCTCCACTACTTGGAGACTTCTGAACATGGCTGTTGTACCCATTTGACTGGAATGGAGCTTGGGAAGGAAGGAGCATGTCAGGAGAGTGGTCTTTGTCTGTCCACACTAACTGTTTAACTTCAACTCTACTTGATAGCTGCCTAGATGATATTTAAGTACTGTAAATTATAGCTTCAGAAAGTGATGCGGAATTTCTTTTGTTCCAAAATATCTGTTAACCTGATGGATAGACTCTCGCAGAGTGGAGGATACAATTTCATACTCCCTTAAGCTGAGTTCAGGTTTCACAATTTCTAGGCAAATGGCTTATTTGTTAAGCTACTGTGTCAATATGCAGCTGCTGCTGCCCCTGCTCCCTACTGTCCTTATTTTTTGAGGTAAGGGGAAAGTCTTGTGTTCCTTTGGGCTCCTGATTTTTAAAGAAATCTGGCTGACTAGTCTGGACCTGTAGTAAAAGGGACTACCTGCTGGGGAGAAGTGTCTGCTTAACTGCAAGGCTTTAACGGCAGCACCAGAAGTGCATTTTGAGTTTGCTTTCAGCCTGTTGTGCGCAGTGCCTCTTTGCTTACTCCACAGGCCCTGTGCATCTCCTGCCTGACAGCTGAGGGGCTCTGTGGTTCTTCCTACCCAAACAGTGCAAGGAGGAAATGAGGATGCTGAGTCCCTTTTGATACTCAGGCACATCATCTAATGATCATGCATGAGGCTGTCAGATGGGACAGCATCTCCCTCTCTGAGATCTCAGTTTCACAAGCTACTCCATGTAATCCCTCTTTTGCTCAACCGAGCTGTGCGACGTACTGGATGCAATAGCTTGCCTGCAGCTAATTTCTACTGACTACAACAGGCTTCAGAGGGAAGCTGGAGATGAAAGTTGCATGGCTGAGCACCTGACCTCTTCATTTCCCAGGTTTCCTAAGGCTGAGTTTTGGATGGGGAAGCAGGGAAAAAATGTGTGTTCTGAATGTGTGTAAGATAGCACTGGCTACTTTAACTCTGCTTCAGTGAGACTTCTGTACTGACAGCAAATATATGAGAGCATGATGGTATTTCCATTTGGTATTTATTAATGAAAGCACTTGAGGCCAGTATGCAAATTCTTTCCCACAAAAATCTTCTTGTCTGAGATACTCCATCAAGGGCAGGTTTGTTTCTCATGTATTTAAATACAGAATTTTGACAGAATTTGAAATCTGTGGTCCCTTTTCTCAGATGTTTTGCTTGTTGTCTAACATAATATCAATAATTAACAGCAAAGTAATCACAATGAGAAAAAATGCTATGAACTTAGTTGTTTTATTTTTAAATAGTCTGCCTGAAAAGTTATCTGTGCTATTTCTGGGTGGAATCTTGCCTAATACTTCCTGTCCCTTGGATGAACAGTAATTGAAGAATTTTTTTGATCATGAGATCTTGGAGGCAGACATGAAACATAGAGAACAAAACATTTTACGCTAGGAACAAAGAATGGCGCAAAGAGGGCTAGAGACCTGCAGTCAGGTGGTTGACTCTCAGATATGGAAGCTGGCCAAATTTCCCCAGTGGCCTGGCCTTTCTGCCGTGGTTCCATGTCAGCAACTGAGCCCAACAAGTGTCAGGATGAATTCAAATAGCAGAATTGACTGCTGGGAATGATTTATGCCTGTCTGCCTCTCCTCGGGTGGGAGAAGCTTGTTTAAATTTTGTCCTGCCATTTTGAACTGCCTTCAGACATTTCTCAGTTTATTGGAGCTCTCTGATTTTCAGCTGCGGTTCTTTTCACCAATAACTTTATGCTGTGACATTTTACTTTGTTAGCTTGTAAAGCCAGCTTACAGTGAAAGTTTAAAGGAACCCGGCTTTCTTAAAGAATATATGTATCAGCAGCAACATGAAAGCTGCTCTTAGGTCCTGCATGATGTAGATTTTGAAGTAGGAGCCTATTTGATTTTGAATTTAAGGGGAAAACATGCTTTTCTACAATGGAGCCTTTCTAAAACATAACTTCTTCTACAAGTAAGCCGAGAACAAACCCTTGAATCTAGATACATCTGAGCTATAAGACCATCCAGAATAAGGACCTGGTTGAAATTTGCGTGTGGATACTCTGTATCCATCCAGCTACCAGCCTACAGTGCTCCTCCCTGCCAGCATCCTGCTTTTCAGTGTACAAATAAAGCTTCTACAAGTGGTGACATTGCAACATCATGTTTTGGTTTCTGTGAGTAGACATTTTAGATTTTGGCATGTTTCTTGCCACCCACTGAAGAAGGTTACTGAAGTTAATGTGAATAAAGACTACAAGGCAGAAGTCATGGTCAGATAGTAAATACGCTTTCTAAAATCTGGCTGCAAGACTTAATTAAGTAGTGCAGTTGAGAAATGTTACCTTTCATTGTTGTTGATGTTGGTGAAATGATGTCATTGGTTCAGGAACTTTGGTTTTACAAACACAACACTGCATTTAAAGCTTATTGAAAGCATTTCTAGATAGTCAGCTGTTACTCAATCACTCTTTTATGAGCACATGTAGAACTTATATCTGCCTTTGTAAAATCATCCTGTGCATATAATTTGTATATTGCCAGCCGGCGTTTAAGCACACCTAAGACTTCTCTTCTAATATATAACATGAAAAAATAAAAAGCCTTATATCCTTTCACTGGTATCTACTTTTTATTTTATGAAAAGCCATATAAGTAAAAAAAAAAAAAAAGAAAAAGAAAAAGAAAAAGAAAACAGTTGACAAAAAGGACTGTATTCCTGAGACAAAACAAAGCTGGACATTGCCCTTGTCTTGATACCCCACAGTGTGCCATGGTTAAAGTATTTTCATTGTCTAGGCCATAAACTTTATTTTCAAGCATGTCTATTTTAATTCATGTCCTCTTGTAATTTGTTGTCTAAATTCTCAGCACAGATGTATAATCATTATTTATACTGCAGCAATGCCTAGAATGCCCTACTAGTCTGGGGCTCTGTGGTGTTTGATATTATATAGCCAAAAAGACACAGTCCTTGCACCTAGGTGATTTTATCTAAATAGGTAGGTACAAGAGGAGTAAAGTGTGGACTGCAGTATTTTTTCAGTGTTTTAAATTGTTCTTGGTGCTTTTTTATAAGATAATTGAAGGTATATTAAATATTAACTCTGTTGCTCAGAACGGAAAGCATTACTCTGTTCCTGATGTTAAGAGGTCTTTTCTGCTCTTATGCCATGCTCCCCCATCGGATGCCAGTGCACAGCAATTGAAAGCAGCAAGAACTGCCCACATGCATCCAAAGGCCAGGTTTTCCTCTGAATAGGTAACATGGAGATTCTTCAAAATCTGCTTGGATTTCAGTGATATTCATAGTATTGCATGGTGATGGTACAGATCTGATCCATGCAGTGTATTCAGTGGTCAGCCGACTGCACATCCTTGGGTATCAGCTGTGTGTAAGCTCCCTGCTGTACTTTTCAGCCACTTGGTCCTTAACTACCTCGATGTGCCTTGGAGAGCTGGCCTGCAGCTGGAACAGCAACTCTAGCATAGTGCTGCTGCACACCCAGAGCTGCCTGGAAAAAGGAGACTGATGAGTGTTGTGTGAACTTCCTGAGTAACTGCCCTTCACAGATGTTTGGACAGCTCCTTGCAGAAACGATCCGGTCTTCATTGTCTCCTGAATCCCACATGGAAGTGTCTTACATGTAGACTTAACACAGAGGAAGGTTGTCTTTGCAGGTGTTAAGCGTTAAAGTCTTACAGCAGCGCCTGCTGCAGAGTCCAAATGCAAGGCGATAAAGGAAATAAAAGGAGCAAGAGAAAAATAAGGAAGGAAAGCCAAAGAGGAAAATCAAATAAATCAGAGAAAGGAAATAGTAAGAGAAGACAGAAATATGGAGAGAGACACTCCAGAAGGAGGAACAGACATAGAAACACTGGGACAGAAATAGCAGCTGTAATTGATTTTAAGCCAGGAAGGAGGAGCAACTCTTACAACTAAAGCTGTGTACACAGCTGTGGTGCTTTATAAATAAGGTAGATAGAATTAGGCTGATCCTCATACTAACATCACTTACTATTTTTCCTGCAAACAAGGAATGTAGAAAATGAGCTTCAGAAATTAAAAACTAAAGCTATCTCTGTGATAATGCAGTAAGCCATCTCTCAGTAGAAAAGTAAAGTAATCCTACGTGACTAAATAGTCTTTAAAGGAATATCAAAGTAGAAGAGAGAAGCAAAAGGGAAGAAACAGACACAAGTATGTTTTATATCTCTCTATACATGCATCTATATGCAGTTTCATTTAAGTTCATTATGTGTAACTAAAAAAGTACAAGGATGCTATAGTTCATATTACCTGCTCTCTTGATGTTCAATTAAAAGTAGTTGGTAAGCTTTCCTAAGAGCTACTGGGAACTTTTTGGTACAAAAACATGCAGTGGTGTTTTGAGTGGCAGGTAAGGCCCCATCACTAACTTTGTTTTATCAGATGAAGAGTTCTTCTGAGTTCTCATTTTCTTCTTATTTGAAAAAGAGATCAAGGAAGTTGCCGTATGCCGTGTTCCAGAAGCAGGATGAAATTAAACTTCATCATAATCTATTGCTGTGTCAGACCCTGTTGCTAAGCCATTGTAAATGTGTGAGCTTGTGAAAAGTATTTTTAAAACATTTAGTCCTGTAAAAAGTTGGAAGGAATATTTGCAAGTACTATTATGCCAGAAAAAATTGCCAATATGCTGTTTCTGGAGTAAAGCCATGAAAACAAATGGAGAACAACAGTGTCAAATTAGTGTCAAGGCAGTGTGAGAGAAGAACGGAAAACGACTGAAAGGAACCCTTGGAGTTTTATTCCAAGGGAGGAGGAGCCTTTTGTCTTCCTTCAAAATGACAGTTAAAACAGATAAAGAGTAAGAAACGCATGTTGAAGTAGAGCAAGCCTGTTGTATGTTCATTAAAGAAAGGCAAACGCAGACGCTGGGGAGCTCTCTATCCTCAACGCTTTGTGTGAGTAGAGCCCCAACAGGACATGGGGTTTGGTTAGTCATGGGGCAGTGCTCAGGGACTGGCCAGGGTTTCAGTCAGGGAGGGGACCAGGCTCAGCGCTCTGACGCTGGGTTTATTGTCACTGCTTTTTTGCAGTGTGAAACGCTGGCACATGGAGCACTCTTCTGGCCAAGGCAAAATCCTACTTACCAGCTGGGCTGGAGGCAACATTCTGTCAGCTCCTCATTGCTGCTGCTTCTAAGAGAAAGGCCAGTGTGCTGGTGCTTGCTTGTGGATGTGCGGGCACGAAACATGCTCCCTGGATGGGGCAAGGATTGCCGAGCCCCAGGGATGCAGCAGTCGGGAGCAGCACCCCAAGACCTGGCCAGCTGTGCAGGCTTCCACCACCGTCTGTCCTGGTCCTGCACAGCTGGAGCATGTGCGAGTTGGTCCTTGGCCAGGGAGAGCTATAGCTCTCACTATACTGCCTTAAATTGAATTTAAAAATAAAAAATAA